>JAJGQC010000778.1:0-163227 GCA_021014325.1 Plazaster borealis | reverse complement strand
CTCGAGTAAATGCAAACTTCAGACACACGGGCCTTCTTCCGAAGGAAATTGTACTGAGATCCCATGAAGGAATTCAAACATTACATAAAACCTGCCCTGACACTGACAGGAAACCCAACAGGAGCTGGGTGAATGTAAACGTGTATTTTGGGAATATTACACTACAGCATAAAAGTGCAAAGGAAGAGTGATCCATTTAAATAATCATGACTCGACTGGTCGGTCATGAGACTCTCAAAGAGGTCTCAGATAAATGACCATGACCAACCTAACACTGAGTTTACAAATCATTTGTTTGTTGTTTTTGCTTCAAAGAAAACAGAGGAAATTGGTCGAGGAATGTATGACAGGCCGTCAGATCAATACTTCACCTGTCACAATGACTTTGTGTGGCTTTGTCTCTCGTCGAGGGTTACTGGGCTTCCCGTGGGTCTCAAGTCCCAAAGGACCATGTCATGTACTGTACACCCTGAAAGAAAATATTCTGAGCCTGAAGGAAGGAACTCCAAAGCTCTTAAAGGGTGGAGGGTGTACAACATTGGTAAGAATGAAAATATAAATACCGCAGATCGCAAAGAACTCAGAATAGGTATAAAGATGGTCATGGCAGAAAAAACTCTTGAAAATAGCGAGAGCCAGAGTACTATAGTTTTTTACGAAATGAGTAAAGAATGGTATTATCTCTGCAGGATAAATTTGATTAAAGCTGGAAAACAAAGCCGTTAAGATATTTTTCACTGTTTTGCATGACTAAAGACTGACAGCTGAACTTACAGGATTGTTATTTCATGTATAAAAGGTCGTTATCGAGTTTGGATACAGGTCTTGGCAATTACCAATATACACACCCTTTTAAGGAAGGAAAAATGATAACCCACTTAATGTCACGTCATGTCTATTTATTGGGTATGATTTAGAGAGCGTAAACCGCCCCCACATCTTCCGTTCTAAGATTATCTGCGCAGTGCTGCAACATGAGAGATCCTTTGTATGGTTAGCATTGGCAATATTTATCAAAGTAGAAATGCAGAAAAAAAGTGTTACGAAGAGAACGATGCCTCCTCAATACTGGATGTCTCCTGTAATTCTGTGTCCTCAAGATTTATTTCAAGCGTCAGTCTAATTTTTAGATCAGAGATGACAAAATATCAGAGCAATGTTCATGTTTTATGATCACCGTATACATGAAGAACAAACCTGTGAAAATTGGGACTTAACTGCCGTGTGAGTCGAATGTAACAGGGAAACCAGTGATAATTCTTTCTGTACACAAACACAATGTCCCTGTTTTGGGTCACTTCCTGAACTCAGCTACGAAAGTTTTGAACAGGACTTCATCAGAGGGAATATCACAGAAAAAATGGTTCTAGATATCCTTTCAATCAGTAAGCTTCAAGACTAGACTAAGACATGCTTTTCTCCACAATCATGCATAATATCTTAAACCAGTTGATGTGTGCACGAAATTTAGTCACAAATTATAATAGAGTCTAGTTTGTGACGACAGGAAATAAGTGTTTATCAGGCATTTCACTCAGAACGTCTGAATTACAGGTAAAGAAAGCTGACTGTTTGAACTTGTAATTAAAAACGTGATGCAGCCAGCAGGCTCCAAAGAGCTGTGTTCACACCTTTCGGTGGGGTGGGGCCGGGGCGGGGAATATCCGGGTTGGGGCGGAAGTGGGAACAAAATAAGCGGCAGCCCAGAGGCATTTGGTCAAACGAACAAGGTACTCAATAACCAAATACAGGAACATTTTAGTATGTCTATATGCATATTCAGGATAATATGTTGTCTGCCTGGACCCCTGCTAGCTGCATAATGTTATTTGGACCCCAACAAAGGAACCAAATAATGGGCTGGATCAAACATTGAGGTGCCACATGGAACCAAATAGAAATCAACAAGTAAACCTACATATCATTAGAGTACACATAATGGCTATAAGAACAAAACGCTCTGGGCTGACTTGCCTTTTTCTTACATTCCACCTGGGAAAATCAACTCATTTTTGAGCTCTGGTCAAAGCTTTTAATCAACGACTCGCTGTACTGGCGGTCATTTTCATGCCAGGGCTAAGCTATACTTGCTTTGCAAAGAGTCATGATAATGCTCGAATTTTTCTTCCCCAAGACGGATGCACGGCATCAACTCAGCCCATCAGAGAACCAGCCAAAACCCACTCTCGAGCCACCCTATGGACCCTCTGGGAGATCGCATCCTCGATTGATATTCAGCAGGTGGGCATGAAAGGAACACAAATATTACCTTCATGCAATCTTCCTTACAAAATGCAAGGTCTACTTTGTCAAAACAAGCCCATCCAAGGCTTAATCCTACCACACATATGACATGCAAATTAATTTGATAACTTATGTAATCTTTCAGGTAACGTTCGAATTGTTATGTTAGCCGCATTGTGTTATGTAATGTTATACATGTTTGATAAACGAAAAGTTGCCATTATTATAACGGCCTCGTACAGGTAGATCATTGACTTTACTGTAGAGTGAATATGCGACATTTTAAAACAATTGCTATGGAACATGGATGATGGAATATAGCGCTACATACAAATCGTAAAAAATCAAGAAAAAAGAAGTTATGATAGATTGTAAAAGAGAATGTCCTCTCTCTCTGCATAGGGTTTATACAGCCCAGAGGGTAGAGGTGTCCTTGTGTTTATCATTCAAGAAATTAACAAACACATGCACTCCGTATCAATGTTTTGCACGTGTACTGTCAGTCTTGCATTACACAATAACAGCAACATATACAGCTGAGTGTTGAAAAGTGGTTTATACAGTGCAATAGTTTCATAAGGGGTAAACAGACCGCGCGTCATTGAACTTTCTCTATGGTCTGAATAAAAACAACTTTATGCTACGGTCATGGCCGTTGGCTGCAATTACAACACTGAGGAATAGACCTTTCAGCAATCCAGCCATAGCCACTGCCAAAGCCAAATATAGTCGGACAATGGCTTATTCTTGAATAGAGGAGTTTTATTTCTTTGCAAATAGAAATAAAGTTTTTCCAGTTAAGGCGGAAAACACTGAGAAAACAGTGTTATCACATAAATCGGTGTGGGATGAAGAAAACAAAACCAAAGCAACGTGATATCCTTTATACCCGATGCCATTATCAACTTTATTACCAAACTTTCTTGGCTTAACGTTGCCACTATTACCTATCAGGCCGTTTTGACAAATATTATCATACTTGTCCATTTAAGACCAGTGATCGAATTCAGAGGGATCCTGTGTTTGTTTTGCACACTACTACTACTACTGTCTCTGTCTCAGTCAAAATACAATTATACTTTAATCAGCTTCTGAATCTCGTAAAGATACACAAGACAGTCAGCTCAGTAGTGTACTAGAGTAGACAGGGAGCTTGACTGGGCTTAAAGGTAGGGGGTCAGAGATTGTTTTTTGTAAACGTGAAGCTTATTTAAAGGCACTGAACACCTTTGGTAATTGTCAAAGACCAGTGTTCTCCACTTGAGTCATTATCCGAACATATGCATAAAACAACAAGCCTCGTGAAAATTTAGGCTCAATTGGTCATCGAAGTTGCAAGAAAATTATGAAAGAAAAACACCCTTTTGTACAAATCAGTGTGCTTTCAAAGATAAGATAAAAACTTCTTTGGTGAAGTTTTTATTATTTTAGTGAGAAATTACCTCTTTCTCAAAAACTCGTTACTTCAGAGGAGTCGTTTCTCACAATGTTTTATACTATCAACAGCTCTCTGTTGCTCGTTACCAAGTCCAGTTTTTATGCTAATATATATTTTTGAGTAATTACTCAAACGTTATTACGATGCCTTTAAAGCAGCGAGATCTTTAAAGGAAGATACAATAAAGTCACGTGTGAAAGTTTTAGCTTGAACAGTTTGCTGAGAAAACAGCAAAAGACTGCCATTTTCACACGAACAATCGAATCCATTCCCACGTTTACCGAGATGACAGCGCGCGGGTACCAGCCGCATATCTGGCCGAAGCATTTCTATGCATGAATCGATTCTCAGATTCAAACTTTTGAGATGAAAATTATCCAAACCATACTTCTGAAGGGAATCCGACGAGTGACATTTCGTGGATGTTACAACACCCGAAACTCCAGGGTCCGAATCGACCCGGATTCCGGGTCCATTTTCTCAGTCTCAGGCTGACCCGGAAGCTGGTTGGAAAATGGATCGGGCTCGGATTCTACGTCAGTTTGACACAGGGATCATAACTGACCCAGAAATGAGATCCGGGAGCTTTTTAGAGTATGTTTGCGATCAAGCACCAATTTGGAAATGTTTTGAACGGTGTTATTAAGAAAGATACCATCATTTAATGTCCATCCGATTTCAGGTTGCCAACACGGGCATTTTTAATAAATTGGCATGCACTGGGGAAATTATGAACAAAAACATCTTTAATTTTTATGTGAAGGTCGCTCAACGCCTAGCATCTCGATAAAATTGCTAGTTAAGTTCATCAGGTTACTTCACTGATACTTTAAAAATCTAGAAGACGGGTTGCAACTTCTAGACAGATTGCGCACAGTGTCTCATACCATGAATTTTCTTCTCCATGCTAAAAGCCAAAAGAGCTTTTACCCTAAGCTCCTATACTACAGACTATTTATTACAAACCAAATGGGTAAAATTTCTATAATATTGTACCATCCATGCTCAAGAGCAAAGGTGGAACGCTTGTATCCTCCATGGCTTCTGTACCATAACATTTCACTACTGGTGCTACATAACCTGTGTGTACGTGATGGTAACACCATCATTCAGAGGTTTACGCAGTCTTACCATTGGCAGTAAAGCTCTACATGTATGGTAGCTCAATACACACGCATTCATACACATGCACTTCTCGTACAATTCCAACATCAGATACAGACATTAATCGATAAACCGTACTCTCTCTTACGGCGACAATGATGACAAAACCACATGTCAAAGCTTGTCAATGTCACATCAATGTCAGGGCATGTGGTGATAGTTGACTCAGGCTTTCCACACTTCTTCGGTGTTTACAAACGACAAGGCTTTAACTAAATGTAGTCTGCATTGTTCGTCTTTAAAAATAACCCGAACCTTTTGGTAAATATAGACACAATAATATTTGCCAAAGATTGAAGCTAATTACCTTGGAGTGCAAAGTTAATATAAACTGTTAAACAGCAGATCCACAACATGGGTTCTATTTAATTCATAGAGACTACTTTCGGTTTGCAGGTTCGTGTTTAAAGGCACTGACACCTTTGATAATTGTCAAAGACCAGTCTCCTACTTGGTGTATCTCAACATATGCATGCAAAATAACAAACTCAGAAAATTTGAACTCGACTGGTCATCGAAGTTGCGAGATAACAATGGGAAGCACCCTTGTCAGCACGAAGGTTGTGTGCTTTCAGATGCTTGATTTCGAGACCTCACGCGTGAGGTCTCGAAATGAATTAAAATATTTTACTTTTTTCTCAAAACGACGTTACTTCAGAGAGGAGCCGTTTCTCACAATGTTTTATACTATCAACAGCTCTCCATTGATCGTTACCAAGTAAGTTTTTATGCTAACAATTATTTTGAGTAAATTACCAACAGTGTCCAGTGCCTTTACAAACATATTTTGTGTACATACTCCAAATCACTCTCATTGCATTGGAGCATGTTATCACTGAGCATGTTAAACACGGGCCTTGGTCCAATTAACTATTTGATTCTAGGATGAATCTGACACTCTGCCATTCTATCGCGCAATTGGACAGGCATGACTGGCCGTTCTTTCGTTTCCCATCTTGACTTGTGATCACGAAGACGATTAATGCATCATATGATCACTGGTCATGAGGGTTGAAATATAATCATTTGCCATCTCGGTGAATTTCAGGTCAACAGACAGTCACAGCTGTTCGAAAGTGCTGTTGAGTTTTGGGTTATCCGGATTTAGAGGAAGAAGCGCATTCAAACAAAGGTAAATCTCATATATGAATAATGGTCGGACGTTTCCCGAAGAAGAGAATCAAGGCTTCCCGGTCGAAACGACGAGTGTTTCCATATCATTATTACAAATATGCTGGTTATTAACGTCCGACCATTGTGTTGTTTGTTTCTAATGATAACAGATTATTTTAACATTATACAAAAAGTTTAGTGGTTTAGAGCATAGAGCAATTTAGAGCTATAGTTAGAGCATGGAGGTAGAATGTTGTTTATATAGCAGCGACCACAGCCCACAAACTGAAGTCGCCGTGTGTTCATTTTAAGAAGCCCGCAGATTGCAATACAAATTGTTAAAAGTCTCAGGAATCAAAGGAGAACCTTTCACCATAATTTGTTACCACCTACCTGGACTGTGAATGGTAGCTACTGGACGCTGATGAGGAGTAGCCGGTACTTTGGCAGCGGGCTCCGGCAGGAGCAAAGACGTGACGGTGAGAACCAGGAAGCTTGACCAGACCAAACAACGGACTGTGCCCAGCAGGGTGTCCTGATGGGCAACCAACAGCATCGGGACGGTAGCGGCTCCATGGTGGACGACGAAGATGTCATTCCTCTTGACAACAAAAACACTTGTGTCTCGATATCCACCAGCAGAGAAACTTAACAGTGTTTCTTTGAGTTAGTACTTTATTGAGAGGTCACTGACGGATGGAATACAGCTTGGTGATGTTGCACTCGGAGAGAGAGAATTCACATAGCCTTTGGATCCAGATAGTTTATGAGCGAAGGTGTCCGTCCGAAGTGGGCAATAATCCATTCTGCTCAGTCGGAGCTTTATTTATCACACATTCGTTGTTGTGCAGGGGTTGTGACGAGCTACCGGTGATGGCATGCCAAGCTACTTGTAGACTTCGCTGCCACTGGTTTGGTGGGGTCGGTGGAAGACACAATGATTGACTGGTTGTTGATGACTGCAGTGACGACGGGGTGCCTAAGATTCACCGTGAGAGTGCTCTGTGCACGGCCCCTGGTGATGTCACACAGCCTAGTCACTTAACTGTTATACCTGGGTGTGTGAGTCAGCCTGCAGGAAAAAAAAAACAAACCCTGTTGCCGGACCCCCATGAGGTATTTGCGTAATACGTCACGAACTAAGCGGTTAGTGCTTGGAGGAAACCAGTTGACTTTCTAATAAAGCTTGTGGGTCAATATACTAAAAATAAACATGCCCACGTGGTCCCGGGTGTGATGCGCATCGCGGCTCGTGCTTCAGATCGAGTTTGAGTTTGACCGATTGCTGTTTTGAAGGATCAGAAATAAGTTTGTTTCCCCCACACCACCACCACCACACTGTTTTCCAGTTCCTTCTTTATCGAAACCCCGTTCCCTGTTTATTCAAAAGTAAACGATAGTAGAGTACGCACGCAAAATCATAAACAACTTTTTTTAAACACAATTCACAGTCAAATACAGTGCAAATGTAGTCAGAAAGTGCATGTTAAAGGCTGGGGTTTCAAACTCTTAGTTTGAATTACTAGGTGGCGAAATTGTCAGCCTACTGCGTTGTTTGCGTTAACAAGAACAAATACACTGTGATTAATTCTTTTTACTATCTTGGATGGAGACAATTTCCTCGATTCAAATTGGATGTAATTGACTATTATTCACTTCTCGTAAACCAAATCAACAATTATGGTAGGCTTCACATCCAAGTGAACCATCATTTATGTCAAAAATAAGCTACGCTTTGGAGCTCATCTTTAAAAACGCGTTAATCCTTTAAGTAATTGAAAAAGGTCCATCTGGTAAAACACTATGTCGAGTTCAAATCTGAGGATAGTTTTGACATTTTAATTGCTGGCCACTTTGCCTTCTGGTAAAAACACTATGTCGAGTTCAAATCTGAGGATAGTTTTGACATTTTAATTGCTGGCCACTTTGCCTTTGATTTATAGCTTGGTATTCAAGTCGTTCGGCAAAACACACGCTATGAAAAATACTCAGATGGGCTCGCATTCCGCACAAGCAATGAACTTGAAGTCAACACATGGACTCCACCAAAAGTGTCGCGTTTTATTCTCCGGATCATAAATTCCAATTAGACCGTAGTTAAAGTGACAGAATGCTTGTCATTCACTGCGCGGGAGAGGGTGACTGGGACCGCCCATCCGGTCCAGTCCGATTTGTCTGCCTGACCCAGGCAGTCTCAACTCCCCACCCCTCCCCTTTGATGTCCCATTTATCTCGCTCACATTCAAAGAGTCGCACACATTGTTAGTTTGTGTGTGTATGGAATATGAGTTAATGGATTCTCTCTATTTATTTGTCTAGACCTTGGAGGACGGCTCTAAAGAACAACAACACAAGTTCAGGGTCCGCATTGGTGATTCATGTTCTCAAATCACTTGTAATAGTATTTAAACTCCTTGATCAATATGGTATCGATCGTATGATCTTATGAAATTTGATTTTACATTCTTCTGCACCCCTAGCAACAGACATTTTGTATGCCTTTGATCTGTATGCATTATTGGTGGAACCCTCACTTTCGACGAGTGAGGGCAGTATTCCACACTCCCGCCAATACACTGTGGCCTTTCGAAACCGCGGCTTGGGCTTGGGCTCCGGCTTTAAGGCTCCGTCAGCTATTTTGGAAAACGTGTGCTTTCGGTATACGGGCCCTTCAAAGAGGTGGACGGAGCCTAAGCCAGAGCCAGAGCTCAAGCCGTGGTTTCGAAAAGGTCCTAGTGACCAACGGAGCAACCAAGAGCAAGTTCGGTTGGCTGACTATAAAGAGTTGACTAGACTCAACCATAGTCGATCTAGATGTCACTCGAACGCTGCATGGTTGAACTAGCTAGTCCAACTTGATCAACCTAGAGCACGTTCGGGTGGCGACTAAACTTGACTAGACCGACTACACTAACCAGAAACCATAGAGCACAGGAGATTGATATATCGAACCATGCACTGGAGCATGGTCGACTATGGTCAATGCGAGAGCTACGTAACAGTTTCTGGTCCCACATACGACTCTGGTCAAGTCTAGTCGCCCACCCGAACTTGCTCCTAGCTCCGGAGCATGGTTAAGTCTAGTCGACTCTAGTCAGCCAACCGAACTTGCTCCAAAGTGTTTCTGCACAAACATCTTCACTATGATGAATTATTAGTGTGTTGTCCAATTAAAACAAAAGTATATTGAACACATTAGCATATCATAACAAACTAAGCTGCCGCATAGCTAATTGATTGAATTACTCTGATTTGTTTGTTTATTTTTTTTTAACCAAAAATAATACAAATTCATTCGTCATCATCGATTGACTGAAAGAACTTGTGCTTGCGTCGGGCAGGCACGATGACGGATATGCGCCACGTGTCCAGTTCCATCATCAGAGTCAGCGTTTATCTGAAACGAAACATTAAAAGGCACTGAACACGTTTGGTAATTGTCAAAGACCAGTATTCTCACTTAGTGTATCCCAACATTATGCATAAAATAACAACCCTGTGAAAATTTGGGCTCGATTGGTCATCGAAGTTGCAAGAAAATAATGAAGAAAAACACCCTTGATGCACAACAAAATTATTTGTTGTGCTTTAAGATGCCTAAGAAAGGCTTCAGGCCTAAAGTCTTTCTCAGATTCTCAAATATTTAGTGAGAAATTACCTCTTTCTCAAAAACTACGTTATTACAGAGGGAGTCGTTTCTCAATGTGTTATACCATCAACAGCTCTCCGTTGCTCGTTACCAAGTACGTTTTTATGCTAATATATATTTTGAGTAATTACCAAACGTGTACAGTGCCTTTAAGCAATTGACTGATTCATGTTGCGGTCCGAAACAATTTCGTATTGTTTTACGAATTGTAAACGAGTCTTCAAGGGATATGCATGATTGAAAATATAAATGGCAACACATTTGCATATAAGTTACCTGGTGTACAGTTGGTCATGGTGGGAAAACTTCCCTTGAAATGGTTTTGCTTGAAATGCAACAGAAATGAGCAACAGAAATTAGTTTGACCTCGCGAATTCAAAGTGTGTTTTAAAACAGTATTAACCTATACTGTTTTCCTCACTTTTCTCTCGTAACTCTGATGACCGATTGAGCTTAAACTTTCACAGGTTTGTTATTTTATGTATTACATTATTGTTGGGTCACATTAAGTTCGGATACAAGTCTTTGACAATATTACCAATGTCCACCGTGATGTGTCTTAAAATTCAATAATATGTATTATTTGCAGTTGTTAGAGGAACCATGACGAATGTCCGCCGTGTGCTTTAAAGTTCAATACAAATATGTTTTATTTGCAGTTGTTAGAGGAACCATGACGTCATCAGACACTACATAGCTTATCTGTGGCCTTCTATATAGCCACTGCGGTCATGATGATGCTAAATTCACAACCTTCAATGATGAGACATTGTCCCGAAGACAATGGCCACTAAGTTCATGGCTTCGCACCGCGATAAGACACTTGTCTGACAGATCAGCTGATTTTCTGATGAGGTCACCGAGTAATTGACCTCAACATTGACCTTAAGGTTAGTCATGATAAATCTAAAAACAAAATACCGTAATATGCACATTTTTGTTAATGCATTTATTTCCAGAATATGCCGCAGGGAAGTGCTCGTTTTTATAGGAAGCATGTCATGTTACGTGTATGCATGTATTGGATGTTAAAGGCAGGGTATATACTTTTGGTAATTGTCAAAGACCAGTATCCTCACTTGGTGTTGTCTCAACATATGTATAAAATAACAAACATGTGAAAATTTGGGCTCAATTGGTCATCGAGGTTGCAAGAAAACAATGAAAGAAAAAAAACACCCTTGTATAGAAATGTGTGCTTTCAGATGCATGAGAAAGGCTTCATACCTGAAGCCCTTCTCATCAGATTCAAATTTGTTGGTGAAAAATTACCCCTTTCTCATAACATACATTATTTCAAAGGGTGTCGTTTCTACCAATGTTTTATAATATCAACAGCTCTCCACTGCTCTTTACCAAGTAAGTCTTTTATATTTTTGGAGTAAATACGGTATCAAAGGTATACCTCTCTTTAAAGAGGGCTCTACGGTCAAACTCAGTTTTGTGATGCACCTATTTTCCAGTAGATAGAGTCTTTATGAAACCCGTGGGGAATACTAAAAGTCTCTAACCTCACGTTTACAAGGACTCTAATTGGAAAATGAGTGCACCAACAACTAATTAATTTGACTTCGGATCCCCTTTTCAGAATTTTTTTTTGTAGTTCACGCTCTGCATGTTTCTAAAACTTGGTGAAGAAAGGCACTTTGTATAACCGAAAACTACCACAAAGGATTTGGAGACCAATGGAACTTTAAAAAGGTGATTTGATTTTGATGGTGAAGTAGTTCTTCTTTAGGCTGTTCCATTTCCAGAGGGTTAAAGTAGGGTACTATAAAAGAAAGAAGACATGAAGCGCATTTTCGTGTCACATCAGATGACTGAAACAGAGGCGGCCGGTACTTTACACTATGAAGTGTCAATTTTTATAAACACAACTGAAACTCCATTACCCCCATCAACTAAAACTATCACAAAGGATTTGCAGACCAATAGAACTTTAAAGGTAGTAGTATATGATTTGCTTTGCTGTCGTTTTGATAAATAAACAGAATTGGGGTTAGTATTTTATAGCGTGCAGATACCGTAACACTGACTTGTTGAAAGTTTTGTGTGCAAAGATGATGGGAAAACAAAGAGAAGAAACTCGTGTCTGATTCCCTGACCATACTGTAGACAAAACTGAGCGATTTATAGACAGCTGGGAATTATCAGGTCGGGGATCTAGACTATTCCTAAAGATTGTCGACGACAATCGCTGTAAAAAAGAGATAAATTTCCATTTTTATTGAAAAGGAAGCACATCATGTTCAGTGATTTCACAGGATGCTTGAGATACTATTTCACGTTGTATTTCGGTATTATTTAAAAAAAAGTATTTGCGTTGTGGCAGTCATGTTGTCTGCACTTTGTATATGGCAAAATTAAAATGTAATAGTTGAGGTGATCACGTTGTCATCACGTTGTATGTTGGTGTTGTAAAAATGTACCGGTAGTTTTCAAGTTTTGTCAAGTTTTGTATGACAGACGGTCTCAACGGTTAAACTATACAACGTACGTTGTGACCATCACGTTGTAAATGTTTTAGGCCTAGTTAGTTTTATCACAACGTAGTAGGCCTATCTTTGTTTTTACCATCACTTTGTGAATTTTTTATTATTTGATTACAACGTACATCTTATATGTTTTGACCATCACATCGTAAACGTTGTATTTTAGTTTGAATCGGCGAATTATTCAAGTTTAGACCATCACGTTGAATAGTTCAAACAGCTGGTTGGGATGGTTTTTATCGTCATTTGTTAACTAACAACTATTAGTAATGTTTGACATCACAAACAGAGTTAGGTCTCAATTTAGTTGGCTATATCGGTTTTAATAAATAAAAAGCCATTCGAGGAGCGTTGTTATCAAACGGGCATTTCTTTAATGATTAATCTGAAAAGTACTACTCATTAATTTCATTTAAGTGCATACAGTTATAGTGTCAAACAGCTTGTGCGCGGTGTGGGAGGAGATCTGACCCCCTTCCCACAGCATTCAAAGCCGTGGACAGAATATTCTGGTAGGATTATCTGTCCTCACTTAGGCAATTTTGTCTCCACTTTTGTGTTCATTAATGTTTCAAAGACACTTTCAAAATTTGAAGTAACTTTCGGGTATTTTTAAATGTGTGTTGCTTCAGTTTTGTAGAACGAAGACTTGCGTTTCCGTTCAGGCGTCACGCTCACTTGCCGCATTGAGCAGCGTGCGGAATGCGGCATGTATGTTTGTATACGTCGCCTTCGTACGAGCATCGTAGGGCACAGGACGGCAAATCTCGAGTTGAATCTGCCACCGCACCGGAATCAACCGAAGTACTTTCGATTACAAATCAATATGACACCGTTATGAAAACGTAAATAACATAACAAAATATGCAAATCAGTACACAGGGCTTAAAAGTTGTAAAATATCTTGTGATAATATTTGAAGAAATTTACAAAATTTATTAACTAGGTGTATCTAGTTTCTTAATTTATTTGTCTAAACTATCAAAGGATTTGGTTATATAATAAAATGTAGTAACTAAACATGTAATTTTACTTTCAAAATATTATTGAAGTGGAAAACTTTAATAACAATACACACCCATGACTGCCAAAGTCAATAAATTTGTCTGTGCATACAGGTACAGTGAAGTCAGGAAGCGGCAACGTGAAGTACTGGTAAGTTTTCATTTTGAAAGTAATTCATTGATCACATTGACAAAGGCCTATCAATTAATAATAATGAAACTATTATATAATTAAGTGGTATAACATACAATATTATAAGATCGTTGAGACAACGCTGGTAAGTTTGCATTTTTGAAAGTAATTCATTAATCATATTGACATAGGTTTATCAATTAATAATAATGAAACTATTATATAATTGACTGATATAACATACAATATTATAAGATCGTTGAGACAACACTGGTGATTTAGCATTTTGAAAGTAATTCATTGATCATACTGACATAGGCCTATCAATTAATAATAATGAAACTATACTATAATTACCTGATATAACATACAATATTATAAGATCGTTGAGACAACGTTCAGGGTATTGGAGAAAGTTACGTTCATTTGCAGCATTCTTTTGAAAACGATTTTAAACAACGTTGTGTATACGTGCAAACAACGTGGTTATTTTGTTGCATCATTACGTCACTCAAATAATATATACCAATTATATTGTGATCAATTTGAGTTTCGCTTTTGGAATTTCTGAAAAAGAAATAATAAACCCAGGAAGGGTGCAGAATAATCGCTAATGTGTTTTGTTTGCTGTTGATGGCACAACTGAGAGTGTTATCTGCTTCACTAAAACCCAAGAGGGCGCTAGACAACTTTCGCGTGTGTTTCGCTGCATCATCGGACGTCAATACATCTCTATTATTATACCACCTGTGTAAAAATGTTTGTGGGTGTAGTACAATTAGCCCATGACTACGCAGTGAGAAAATCTTCTGCCTAGAATTATGAATGTAAACCCACAACATTTTCTGTAAATCAGAGATTTGATGTTCATGGCCTTTATAAGGTTGGTGAAAAATGCAGCAACAACTTGCCCTGATGTTGTTGACTTTCAACCTGCGGCAGTTTGGGGCACGCCAGTCCTCGAAATGGCCCTATTTTGCCCACCAGTCCTCGAAGTGGCCTTTTGGCTGACAAGCGTGTAGCCACTTTGTGACTACGAATATACCATGGAAGGACAGAATAGTGAAATGAAATATTGTTCTAAATAATTTTGGGTTGAACAAAGAAAAATTGACTAGAGCCGGACTTGAACCCGCGACCTCCGAATTAACGTGCCAGTGTTGCAGCAGAATCTGTCCCCCGGCGAACTGTGTACAAAGTTCTTCTGATAGCGCCCTTTGAATCATTCTCCTTCAGCCCATGTTAATTTTCCCATAAATATAAGGAGGACAGAATCCCCGGGGACAGATTTCCATGGCACGGGCGCTTTACCAACTGCAGAACTGAGTAATCTTGGTCAATATCTTTGTTCGCGGGTGCCAGTCAGAAGCCATTCAACCTGTAACTGCTGTATAGCCAGGGACCACACACAAGTTTACGACACAACCTGGGAAGCGGCAGCAGAGGGATCATCTCTGATTTAACCAGTCAGTTTCCTTGTGTTTGATAACTTGATATTTGAAATAAAAAGTCGCATCCCTCCTGGTGATCCTTCTGCTGCCTCTTCCCAGGTTGTAGCACACTGGTCGTCAAACAATAATATGCGAATATTTCACTTGCGAACGCTGTCATTCAAAAATACATACATCTTCTTTTAAACCAATATTGTTTATCTTAATAAAAAGTTGAGCACTGCACTCTTCACATACCTCTGGGCACGGATGCTCATTCCTTTGTTTCTGTAACCCTCCGTACTATTAAACTGCTCACAAAAAGTTAGGAATTTTTGCTGATCAAGTATATTTTTATTATCTCTTTGTATGCAAAGCTGAAGTGTTCCTCTTTAAAATAATACCACATTTGCAATGATTACATGTTGCTGAATTTGGCTACATGAATGAGAATGAGGCAAAGTCACAAATCAAATGTGCCAAAATTACCGTTATTATGCGCTAAACAGTCAATAGGTAATGATCAACAATCAAACCGGTCAAGCTTGAGAACCAGACTTGTGTGCAGCATGAGAAGAAGGTGCCAGGCTGTCATCAGCGCCTTCGGATCATCCACTGTAACTGAACTTCTTGTCTCAATAAAGTGGATTAAGATCAGTAAGTTGTCTTGCTTGTTTAAATTACAGTGTCAACAGTGTCAATGTGTTTGTTCACAGTAATACAAAATTGCTAATTTTGGCACATTTGATTTGTGACTTTGTCTCATTCTCATTAATGTGGCCATCATTGCACATTTGGTATCATTTTAAAGAAGAACACTTCAGCTTTCTATTGATATGCAACATAATACAATAGGGTAATAAACAATAAAAAATATACATGATTAAAAAAGTTTCAACTTTTGTGAGCAGTTTAGTAGTACTTAGGCTACCAGCAGATTGATGTCATTGATCCCCATGGATCACCTGATCGATCGCTGCACCCTTGATGTTTTCACCAATTCTATGCTACTCTATGCTCACTTACAGTCGACCAACCCACAATAATAACCTAATTTGCATACAGTCTAGAATCTTAACAATAGACTGCGCGTTCAGCTGGGCTTGAACGGGTTCTTTGTCATACTTGTTTACTCTCCCAGGTCACTGCGTTGTGTCATTTAAAACCTACAGTTTAAAGTCCAATGGTACTGCGCTGGTTGACTAGCATTGAGTAAGTAGCTTGCTTGTCCTCGATGTCGTGTGGTGTGTGGCATTGCCGTCGTTCCTGATGCGCGATCGGTAAAAATAGTTTCGTGTAATTTTTGTGTCATTCCTACGCTACATAAACGGGTTCAACATTGGATCACGGGGAATTTTCCAGTTCAGCATCTGTTTGGGGGAGTTACCGGTTCAGCATGGACAATGAGGGGTAAGTAGTGTTCACAAGACCGTTACCGAAATAGATAGTTTTCTTAATTCAGTCTAACTATGTGTATTGATTGATCTATATTATTATGTGTATTGACTGATCTATATTCTGACCCCACTTCGTTCCGACAACCCTATGTTCTGAAAAACCCATCATGATTTATATCTTGCTAGAATCCGTGCTTGAAATCATGGGTCGGTAGAAAGCCAAGGGCTTATATGACCTGTCTCGTCAAAGACTTACATGCTAGGTTTAGGTTATGGTTAGGAACAGGAAAAATACACTAGGGTGTTGTAACAAAGGGGTGTCGGAACATAGGTGTGTTTACCTGTTCAATTCAAGTTCAATATTACATTTATTTCCATCCTGAACAGTACACAACATAAATGCAAAACAAAATACAGTATTGTGGAGGCACGATCCTAATAAGCCAAGGCTTGTAGTGGAGTGCCTTTAGAAGAGAAACAAAAGACATTATTGTTGTTCACTGTTTTCAAACCGTCATTGGGTTTCGGAATCGCAAGATCAACATTAAATTGCTTACTGATCGATCTTTAAAAAAAACCAGCAGTTCAATAAAGAAATATTTCAATGGAAGTTTCAACCGTGACTGTCTGTATACATGTAAGTTATGTGCACATCTGTGAACGTTTATATTTTCAATCTTATCAATCCTAATAGTTAACGAGAACCATCGCAAAAGTAAACCTTACCGAATACCCTATACGTTCTATAACTGATACAGCCCCTTTTTAAGGAATATGTTCCAGAAGTAAACCTTGCCGAATACATGTACCCTGTATACGTTCTAACTGGATCCCCTTTTGTCTCAAGCATCCTGTTAAATCATTGCATTTGGTGTGCTTCCTTTTCAATACAAATAGAAATTTATAATTTTTCCAGCGATTGTCGTCGACAATCTTTAGGAATAGTCTAGATCCCCGACCTGAGAATTCCCAGCTGTCTATAAATCGCTCAGTTTTGTCTACAGTATGGTCAGGAATCAGACACAAGTTTCTTCTCTTTGTTTTCCCATCATCTTTGCACACAAAACTGTTAAGCAAGTCAGTGTAACGGTTTATGCTGCACGCTATAAAATACTAACCCCAAATCCGTTTATTTATGAAAATGACAGCAAAAGCAAATCATATACTACCTTTAAAGGCACTGAACACGTTTGGAAATTGTCAAAGACCAGTGTTCTCACTTGGTGTATCCCAACATATATGCATAAAGTAACAAGCCTGTGAAAATTTGGGCTCAATTGATCATCGAAGTTGCAAGAAAATGATGAAAGAAAAACACCCTTTGTTGTACAAATTTGTGTGCTTTCAGATAGGAATAAAAGGCTTCTTTCAAGAAGTCTTTTATTATTTTAGTGAGAAATTACCCCTTTCTCAAAAACTACGTTACTTCAGAGGGAGTCGTTCCTCACAATGTTTTATACTATCAACAGCTCTCCGTTGCTCGTTACCAAGTCAGTTTTTATGCTAATATATATTTTGAGAAATTACCAAACGTGTACAGTGCCTTTAAAGGCATCGTACACGTTTGGAAATTGTCAAAGACCATTGTTCTCACTTGGTGTATCCCAACATATGCATAAAATAACAAGCCTGTGAAAATTTGGGCTCAATTGGTCATCGAAGTTGCAAGAAAATGATGAAAGAAAAAACACCCTTGTTGTACAAATTTGTGTGCTTTCAGATATAATAATAAAAACTTCTTGCAAGGAGTTTTTATTATTTTAGTGAAAAAGTATCTCTTTCTCAAAAACTACGTTACTTCAGAGGAGTCGTTTCCTACAATGATTTATACTATCAACAGCTCTCCGTTGTTTGTTACCAAGTAAGTTTTTATGCTAAAATTTGTTTTGAGTCCTACCAAACGTGTACGATACCTTTAAGGAATAAGTTCTTACGGATGACGTGCACTTTTAAAACACTCGGGTCAGAATTTACTCGGATTCCGATTAGTTGGTCGGATGATCTATGTCAGTTTGATCCATTTCTGGGTCATTTTGACACAGATTGCCGGACAAACTCTGACCCAGATATGGGGTCCCGAGGACCCGAATCCGGGTTTGTTCTGAACTGGACGTTTTTAGATTGTATGCTTTGTGAATAACTGATACATCACAATAAGGCCACATAAAACAAATCGTCCTGTTTTGGTGGAAAGTGGGTGGGAGGGCATTTTTGTATCTTTTCTTTTCTTTGGACATGGCAAAATAATTAAATAAAGAATTAGGAAATCATTAAAATCACTATAAAACAGAGGGTTTGTGTGATTTTGATGTTTTAATTGTTTTGTTAAACCCATTTAAATCCTAGATGACATTTCCTGTAAACACTTTCTAGAAACTAAAACGCAGTGTATAGCCTAACTAACAATTTGTAGAATTGTTCTTGTTTCTGCCAAACATCCATTTCCAACCTATCGATTTTGAAAAAATATCAGCTAAAATATCTGGGAGCCAAATTTGACTGAAAAGATCATTGAAAATACCGTTTTTATTCATGATTTAAAAGAAAAAGATTTTAAAAATGGGGTCGGGGTTTCGTATGGTCGGGCGGGACGATCAACAATTGTTTTGTTTTATGTGGCCTTTTAAGTCCAACCATAAGTTCAATCAAACAAAATAACGTGTTTTCCATTACGCTGTTTTCTATACTTAAAATTCTTTCAAATGATAATTGAATAATCAGTGATGCAACGAGCGGACCTTCACTTATCATTTAATGTCAACAATGATTTGGTCCAGTGTGGATTTAGATGATAATGATATTCGTTACTGATTAATTTTGTTTTGGAGAAAATAGAATTAGCAGTTGCAAACTGCTCAGCTCACCAACCAAAAGTAGCTATGGAATAAATGTTTCAAAAAAGTTAATGGCCTGACGTTTTGACCTTAGCAGAGTCTTTCTCGAAGGCTATTATTCACAACACAACACAACACAACACAACACAACACACATAAACAGGTAGGTGTATCAGAAGCAGTCAAGTGGAAAGAAATGAAAAGAGAGGGAGAAAACACACACAGAAAAGCAACTGGTGAACAGTTTGGTTGTTTGTCAAACAACCAACTGTTGGTAAAACGTGGATAACCCACACAACACAAACACAGGGAGAGAAACACACACAGAAAAGCAACTGGCGAACAGTTTGGTTGTTTGTGTAAAATGTGGATAACCCACACAACACAAACACACGCCTATAAAACTGGGTTTTATTGATCAAAATCAAATCGATGCGAATAAGAACTTTCAATAAATAATATATCTAATTTAGAACATGTAATGTGTTTTAAGTGTTTCTCAACATGTATAATGTTTCATACTTCACATCACATTGATATCAAGTATGATTTTACACTGGTCTGCACCTTTAATGAGTTTCACTTTCCGAAAAGTGCCTGATTCGGGGCGTTGGCGTGTATAGGAGTCACAACCCTTGGCAATTGAACAACATAAATTTTCTGGTTGGACATCAATTTCTGGTTGTTTACTCGAATTTTCACTAAACACATGACACGACCTATTACTATTTCCTCAAACTAAAATAGTCACATTTTAAAGAGAACAATAAAAGATTGTTTCGTTTGATTTGTCAGGTTTAAACACAGTTGCCTTTAATCTGTGTGCGATTTTCCCAGACTGAAAAAAAGAAAAAAGGTTTCCGCCAATGTTATCTTAAGCCGTATGCGTCAATCATTACATTTCCCATCCACTGCTGGGAGTGCATACCGCAACGTACTCGGTCTCACCTCAGTCTCACCGCCGGGGTCCGCGCCGAAAACTCATGGCCAAGTAAATCCTTCCATTCTACCTCCATGATTCATGTAACCTTTTGCCCTTATCCTGAACTCAAAACATTGATCCGATAACATTAATGTACTGGTATGTTTGAATGTTAAAGGAACGTTACAGAACTGGTAATTAAAATTTTCTTTAAGATCACAGATTTACATAAAACTTACACGGTCTAATGATGATGATAGTAGAAAACATCCCTTGAAATATTTCTGTCTGAAATGCCATATTTGATGAGAAATAAATAAAACTAATTTCCGATTGGAGTTTATCGCTACAAGTATTGTACTTGTGCAAGCATTATCTGTAATTTGAGCGACTTTTTTACTTTGTGTGTTAAACTTACATATTGAGGGCGCCCTTTGCAAAGATGCTGAATTTTTTAGCGTTTTTAGTTTTCTGTCCTTATTTGGACGCCAGACATTGGTTTACGTTTTTGAGGTGAAAATATGTACTTTCGATGTCAATCTTTTCTTTTACCGTGGAACAGGATCTGGGCACTGATATTTCAATGCACAGAACAACATTTAAGGTAAAAATGTTAATGATATAATGGCACTTTTGACAGACATGGTCAGCGAAAATTCGTCCAGTCGGGAAAATAGCGTTTTTTCCAAGTTGTTTTCAATTTAAATTAGTTCCGCAACAGTTCATTTTTTTCTTTTTACCAGATCGGTAAAGGGTTCTTGGCTATCGATTCACCATATTAAAAGTCGTCTATAGATAACGTTTTGACAACGAAAAAAGTGAATTTTCTGCTACCACGGTATTAGGAGTACCACGGTAATATGAGGCTTGACTATACATGGAGGCCAACCACCGTTCACAAACGTACACACAGTCAGTTGAACGCGGTTGTAACATGATACAAGTATGATGCCACAGCCATGATGGGGTCGAGAAGGGTGTGGGGGTGTTGGTGTAAGGGGAATGGGTGTGAAGGGCGAGTGGGTATAGGATAAAATGGGTTATTTTCCTTCCTCCATGGTCACACGGGTAGAGTTGGGTGTGAGGATAGGAGAAGGGCTAGTCTTGACTGGCGGCGTTCGTTTTCGGTGATTAATACGAAAAATAGCGTTTGCCAATCAATACAGGGAAGGGCGTAAACGTTGGGAGTTTTGAGTGTGACTGTGAGGGTCGGAACTGGGGATTGGGTATGTAATGGCATGGAGGAAGGAATAATTCCTTCCTCCATGGTAATGGTAATGGTTATGGGAAGGGGTGGGTGTCAGAGTTCAGAACAAATGTGTAACTATATTATGCGTATTTGAGTTAAATAGTTTTAATAGCTTCATACGTAAGGGAGTACTATGCCTCCATCCGTCCAAAACCTCCCAACCATAGGCCGATTGAGTTCGGACCGGTCCCAACTTTGCAGTTGGGATGGCCGAATGATCAACAGATCTTTCACTTCATCGTGCAAGAGACCAGCGACATTGCATGGAAAGGTCGCAAGACTAGACTGCTGGCAGGGGCCGTGGTGGCGAGAAATAAATCAATTATTCACGTTCTGGAGTAACAATCGCCACCAAATCTTCTCAGGTTTTCCATGGATAAATTACCTATTCTCAACAAAGAGCCCTGTTGTTAGCCGAGAGAAACTTGAGAGGATCGGGGGTGGTTACTGATCAGAGGCCCACAGTTACCTTAGATCACTATCGCCAGACAATCCCAGCTATAGTTGGGCCAATCCAACTGACCTGTGCCATAGTTGGGACGATTCTAAATTGGGACGGAACAGGATAGGTACACAACAATGATGATGCTATATTCTGACAAATACAGCCTTATCGCCCTAAGATAGCGAACACTAATATATACAAAAAATTCAGGACCGCAGAGCCGGTGTCCTAGGACTCAGGAGATTTTGTCCCTGAGTGTGTGTGTCCCCATACGGTAAATTCACTTGGGTTGGATGAAGTTTATTCAAAGGAGGGCGCTATCACTAAAAGAAATGTCTACACAATTCGCCGTATGCGGGGGCGAATGCACGCTATTTCCGAACTTGCGCAGTTATGTTTTAACTTGCGCGGATTACTACTTTGCGCTTGAAATCTACGTCATCGGATTGTTCCAAAATTGAGCGCAGGGGGGTGACTAAGGAAATTGTCGGTACTCGGTAATTAAAATGCCTAAAAGACAAACAAATTCCATCTGCTGGGAAGTTAAACATCGTAATCCCAGTATTAGGTAAATATTTGAATATTATCTTTGGATTTAGCTCCTTTAATGTAGAGATAGTTCATTTAAAAAAATTATTTATGATTACCACGATAATAGGAGGCTCACCTCCAGAATCACTCCGGGCGCATGCACACTTTCAGAGACTTCGTAGACAAATTTAATCAGACAAACGATGTATTTGTTTATGTCAAAGTGGAAAGTAATACTTCAACAATAGTAATAACTGGACACTTTTTATAGGTTGTTGATTTTTTTTTATTCTAATGGAAAAACGTCCTAACCCCCACGGTAATAGGGTAACCCATCATGTACATGTAGGCCTACCCGAGCGTATGGTTAAGCATAGTTTTGTACAGTACAACCAAACCACACTTTCAAATAGATGTCAATGGGAACTATTGACTGATGACGTCAACAGTTTTCGACCTTGACAATTTGCATATTAAACCCCACTATTGCTACGCACGATGAGTTAGTTGGAATTACAAACACGGGTGTGTGTGGGAGTAAACACACACACACACATCACGGCCATCTTGAATCATCGAGTTTGTTTACTATTCGCAGTCCGAGAAAAGTATGAGACGTACTCTCGAGTGTTTGTGATAAATTTCCAGAATAAATCATGAATAATGGGTATGTGTTATGTGCAAATGGTTCACGACAAACGGCTATAAGGTATGAAGTTCACTGTTGTTATTTGTGGTATATTATGTTAGAGTCGAGTGTCCTCTCTATAGGGCACGGTTAGTGCATGATTAGGACAGAGTCTAGTCACAGGACATGGGTATAATTACGATGACCAGCGATGACCTTTCTCTTTATAACTCGGTGGATAGTCGTACTAAAAAAACACGGTGGAAATTCTTCCTACATGAATTGATACAACCGATGATTTCACTTAATTTTGTGAATTGTCCCATCTATAGATTATTACAATAGTCATGTGATTTTCTGAATTGTCCCATCTAGAATTTTTACAAATGTCACGGTGGGTTCGTAAAGACCATAATTATGCTCGGTGTGAGCATGGAGGTGGTGTGAGTGCCAATTCCTC
Source organism: Plazaster borealis (assembly GCA_021014325.1). Taxonomy (NCBI): domain Eukaryota; kingdom Metazoa; phylum Echinodermata; class Asteroidea; order Forcipulatida; family Labidiasteridae; genus Plazaster; species Plazaster borealis. Next base: position 140,094 of record JAJGQC010000778.1, on the reverse strand, counting down.
CCCGTTCACTGCATGATGTATAATGCATGGAGCCACCCCCCAAAGCACATTGACCGTCCCTCTCTGTCAATGATTATGCATAAAGTTCACTTTGATAGTTTACCCTGAATTCAAAAGCAGGGGTGTGAAAACATTGGTAAGGTTGAATGAGTAAATGTTTACAGATTTGCACAATTTACATTGTATTAAAGATGGTCATGGTGGAAAAATTCCCTTGAAATAATGTTTTGGAATGCTGTAGTTTTTAAGAAATAGGTAAAACAATTAGTTTTGTTCGTGCGAGACAAAAACTCGTTTTATGAAAACATGAGGGTTTTTTCTCACTTTTGTTGTGGTGACTCCGATGACCGGTTGAGCTTAAATGTTCAGTTATTCACAGGTTTGTTATGTCATGTATACATATTGGGTCACATCTTTCTCAATGGTCACATAAAGTGCGGATACTGGTCTTTGACATTTAGCAATTTTGTCCAATGTGCTTTATATGGTCGATGTACGAACCCAATACTGTAACAATGGAAAAGGGTCGTCCCATCACGTATGGATTCGATTATTATTTCGGTTTATGATATCATCGTACCAGCATGGTACCACCACCTACCGTCCTTGAGGTTATCATTTCCCAAATTGCTCCCTGGGTCGAAGAATTCCCGCCATGTTTGAACCTAGTGACCTGACGTCCTTATGCTTGTGTGTCATCTGTACACACATTCTACTCAATGTCACGAATGGCATAATTTTACCAAATCTGCTGTGTGTATTTATTTAGACTTAGCTGAGAATATTAGTCCAAGTCAGATTCAGCGTCTAGAAACTGCCTACCAACATTTTATTTATTTATTATTATTTCAACACCTCTATACGGGATGAAAAGATCAGCAAAGGCTGTTTTACATCAATGTCCTGTTAAACATAGATGGTCAACATAAACAATAGACTAGAATAAAGACAAATAAAAGTAAAACTACTTAAAGTACAGTTTATTATATAAATATTAAAAACTTGCAATGGAGGAGGAACATTGAATGGAGGAAGGAATATTGTTCCAAACTTTGGCACCGGCAAACTTAAAGGATTGGGGTTCGCTTTAACAAAACACTAAGATTCGTCAGCTAATAAGCTGAGTTTCAGTATTGCCATAGTGATATTTATTGTTACGTCACACTTGCTCAGCAATTAAGATTGATACTCATCTTAAGATCAATCTTATTTCTTTGTGAAAGCACTTGGTTCATTTTCGTGAACACTGTCAATTGTAAATATTGTTTTAACAAAATATATTTCTCTTGAATGAAAAATAAGCGGCTAAGAGTGCAAAAGCTAAAACAGAATTAACATCATTTTGCGTTTAACTTTCCACGTCCTGTGCAAAGAAAACACGAAAACGGAGAGGGTATGGGAACTAACACTTACAGAACATCAGCATCTTTATCCAGCACATTTCCAGTATCTTCGAAATAATTCACGAAAAAATGTTTTTGAGTGTCTGAAGAGTCTTGGTGTCTTAAAAGGGAATGTATACTTTTGGTAATTACTCCAAACATTAATTACCATACAAAGTTACTTGGTAAAGAGCACTGGAGAGCTGTTTATACCATAAACACTGTTAGAAACGACACCCTTTGAAGTTATGTAGTTTTAGAGGTAATTTTTCACCATCAATTTTGAATCTGAGCCGCATGATGCTGCATCTGAAAGCACACAATTCTATGCAACAAAGGATTTTTTTCTTCTTTTCATTATTTGTTTTGCAACTTCGATGACCAATTGAGCCAAAATGTTCAAAGGTTTGTTATTTTATGTATAATTAGACACCAAGTGGGGATACTGGTCTTTGGCAATTACCAAAAGTGTACCCTGCCTTTAAAAGATAATTATATCTTTATTTGAATTACATCTCTCCGTTATTGAGCCCATTCATACATTTTATAAATCTGAAGAAAGGTGGTAAAGGTGGAAACGAAATTCATGCAGTAAGTATGTATCTTAATACGGTAACTTATGATGTAAATCAACAGATATGAAGTTCCGGAAGAGATAGCAAGACCGAGCAGCAAGCAGGGGCCTCCACGGGGCTTCGATGACGTAGAGTAAGTGATGATAGTCTACTCACTTTATTCGCATGGCCCGATTTTCGCTAAAAGTATTTGTATTAAATAATGTTTTATTTTCTGTACAAATACTTTGACAGATGATGTTGTTTAAAACGAAAAACATACACAACTTTTCGCATTTGCCACGGACAATGCACAAAATACATGTAGCATACAAAATTGTTACTTCAGCTTGTTTGAAAAAGGCACTGAGATAATACTGTTATTTTCAATGAAAACTCTTTCATGTAGTCTAAAAATCATTGAGATAAGTCAACAAATGTCAAAGTTCTTTGTCTTTCTTTCCTCAGTGTGATCTGTAATCTCAAACACTTTTTTTACACACAACCATATGGCGCTCCGTAGGTGTTAGGCATTTCGGATCTTTCAACTCCAATTTGAAGAGATTGCATAATAGCAACCTTATTTTATTTTGCCATCATTGGAAAGATCCGATTTTTCTCTTTCCAATGATGGTAAGCTTGGGTATGGAGGGTGGAAATGGACAAAACTACAGCTTTATTACAAATGGCCTTTGTGCTGAGGCAATTCAGTTCCTTGGTCGACTAAAGTCGCCAATGGTAAGGAAGAGGGGGTCTGGTGACTTCCATAAGAACGAGTTGGGGTGGCAAAGTGATTGATTTTTCAAGTGACTAAAACGATGTTTTGTTTTACAGCTCAAGTATATCAACCAGTGTAAAAAAGGGAAAACACAGTTCGGATCCTCCCAAATACAACGACGATGTGTAAGTAAATCATATCCGAACTAAGTATACGACGCTTGTCACACGTACTGTAGGTGTGAGGGTAAAACCAACAATAATTGTCTTTATCCCCAATCCAATTATTCAAACACCGTGATGTATAGGGTTGGAATACTAAGCGTGGGGAGAGACTAGCTGTGTATACACATTCTTCTCATGCCACGTTAAACAAAAACTCCTTTGTCAGAATTGACCTGGGTCCGGGTCCCATGGGTCAGTTTGACTCGGATTCTGTGTCAAAAATGACACAGAAAGCGCTAACCGACGCAGAATCCTAGTAAAAATCTCATTTTTTTGTTCCAGTTTCCGGGTCAGTCTGACCAAGAAATGGATCAGGCGCCCCCCCCCCCGGGTGCGAATTTTTTCTTGAACCTTTCGGGCAGTATACAGTGTACTTTTGTATAGGGCCATTGAAAAAATCAAAAAGTGGTATTATGTGACGTCCTCGCTCTGATTGACTTAAACTCAACGGACACTGCCTGAAAGGATCAGGAAAAAAAATTCGCCCCCGGGTACCGGAGTCCGGGTCAATTCTGATCGGAATTGTTAGAGTGATGCCATTTCAAATCCATTTTCAGCAGTGTAGTTCATGTGTTGGAAATTCTGGTTTCACTAATTAACAGGTAGGGTCATATTTTGGTAATGACCCTGAACCAAAAAATGTGTATTATTTTTTTCCGAAAGCCTATGTTATAAAGATGGTAGGCATACATAATTTCTTTTGCTGGTTTGTAGGCAGAATTATCAAGAAAGATACAATAAAAGTTACCTGTGAACTTTGCAGTTGAATACTTGTTGAGTAAACGGCAAAAGACTGTCACGGTATTTCCTTCCACGTTTTGACAGCGGGTAACAACCGCATCTCACACAAATTTCCCAAGCGGATTTTTTAAAAGTCGCCTACAGGCGATTTTTGAGATTTAATTTGTCGACATTAATACTTTCATTTATTTCTAATCAATGGGGGCATTTCAGATGAATAATTTCTCAGGATTCTTACTGCCATTACCATCGTTGTATGTAACAAGTGGCTTTCGGGTTCAAATTGCATAATTTCCTTTGTGGGGTTATTACCAAAGTAATAGACCCTACCTTTAAAGATTGACATGAATTTGTTCTTCGGAAAAACTATTCATGCAACATGTCGTTAGTTCGTTGCGTTTGAAATGAAAAAGTATCACATCTGTGGCGGAGGTAATGATAATTCAGTTTGTTTAATGTGTTCACTTTTGGAGTGACCGGTTACATTCTGAATGATGATGTCCTGATCTTTACGAAACTGTACTTATCTCCAACTCGTCACCAGGAGGCATCTAAGAAGACTTCCGGCGACAAACAGAAAGAAAAAGGCGTCCCCACCTGTTGGTTCGTCGTGTTGGTGTTATTTCTCGGTGTAGGCATCATAGCGGCGTTAGTGGTTGGGTTATCCTGGGCCATCCTGATCCCGCATTAGCTCCTTATCAATTCTTTGGAGGAGCTGTCACGTCCGATCACAAACTCTGCTCGAAGTCGGAAGGTAATCTAAGATGACAGAAAAAAATGTCTTGTAATGATATAAGAATAGACAACAACTTACTTTGTATATATATTTGTGATGCGATCAAGCAAAATGAGTCGTTTGTCGACCCAGGCAATTTTTCATTTTGTAATACATTTGAAAAGAGCATACCGTGATCTATGCTTTAAAACCCCATGTTGATACCACCTTTTGTTCAAAAGTTGTGAGCGTAGAAACACCAAGAGATGCGAGAGACTGAAACTGAGAAAAGGGGGTTTAAAGTCGAGTTGTTTAATACAAACTACATCGGCACATTTTCTTTCAATGCTAATTTTATCCCCTTTATGATGTTATTTATCAGGAAGGAGGTTGCTTATATAAAATAAGAGATATTTTGGCATTAAGATTTAAAAAAATTTTTTTTTTTGAAATTTCACACCTGTTGGCCTGTTTTGGCTCGTTTCTCGATACTGATATTTCCGACAAACGACCCATTTTAGCTTGATCGCATCACATTAACGTTTGCACGCACCACCTATTCTCTGAACACATTGAGATTCTACAGACCTCGTCTTTAGAATAAAGTATTGATGGCAACATAAAGTCAGGGTCATCTGTGGGTTGTTTTAAGAACGCCTAAGTACTATTGTCTCTAATTATCTTGAATATAGCTTCTTCTCTTTTCATCCTTTACCGCTGTTTCTAGTCATGATTTACCTTCATGCTCCATTCTAGCTCGTTAGGTCGCGTTAGCCTTGTTTTTTGTCATGTCCCGTCCCCTGTCTGTCCGGTACGATCTGTTGTAAGTTTATTTCGGTTAAGAAGTCCAGTATCTTGTTTTCTTAAGGCATTTCTCTACAAGACTTGGTCTTTTGAATATGCCCCCATGTTTACCTCTGCTTCAATGTTTCTTTTATAACTATTCTTCTAGTAGTTGGTCCTTAAATACATGTTTGTTCAATTGACCTTCTCTATAATTACTTGTATATGTTCATTTTGCAAAATGGAAATAAATGCTGAGTTGATAATGAGTGTCTGTATAATATGAAAAGTGTCATTGAATATCTACAGATTTGATTGATACGTTTAATGTCGGGTCTTACGTTCGTATTTATTACAATTTGGTATCTCAACCAGCAGGAACCCGTCAGCCTTTTCGTCGGTAAACTCGCCTTCAATTTTACAAATAGTGATCACGATTTAACAAAACAAATATTCTTTATTCATTCAGAGATATCATGAAGAATGGTGGCAATGCCACTGACGCTACGATAGCGACCGTCCTCTGCGTAGGCGTGGTCAACCTACAGGTGGGCGGTATCGGCGGAGGGTTTCCTTACGTTCTACCATAAGATGAATGCGACTGTTTTCATCATAGACTCGCAGGTTGCTGCTCCTGCAAATGCTACACATGATATGTTTAATGGCACGGAAGCAGAAGCTTCTAAAGGTATGTCAGGAAAATTAGTTTGGAATATTACATGGTTTTAATGAAAACTTTCTTTAGAGTTAGTTCGTTATTCTGCCTATGCTACACCTGGAATGTTTAGCGGCATGGAAGAAGCTTCTGAAGGTAAGTTAAGAACATGGGTTTGGAGTATATGGTTTAAATGAAAACTTCTTTAAAGTTAGTTCGCTATTCTGCCTATGCTACACCTGATATGTTTAGCGGCATGGAAGAAGCTTCTAAAGGTAAGTTAAGAACATGAGTTTGGAATGTTAAGTGGGTTAAAATGATAACTTCTTTAAAGTTAGTTCGCTATTCTGCCTATGCTACACCTGATATGTTTAGCGGCATGGAAGAAGCTTCTAAAGGTAATTTAAGAACATGGGTTTTGAATGTTAAATAGGTTAAAATGATAATTCTTTAAAGTTAGTTCGCTATTCTGCCTATGCTAACACCTGATATGTTTAGTGGCACGGAAGAAGCTTCTAAAGGTAAGTTAAGAACATTAGTTTGGAATGTTAAGTGGGTTAAAATGATAACTTCTTTAAAGTTGGTTCGCTATTCTGCCTATGCTACACCTGATATGTTTAGCGGCATGGAAGAAGCTCCTAAAGGTAAGTTAAGAACATGGGTTTTGAATGTTAAATGGGTTAAAATGATAACTTCTTTAAAGTTGGTTTGCTACCGCTATTTACCCTTCCATTGACGTAATTCTGGATTCATTTACGTAGCTGTTGTTTTGAGTAGGTTTTTGGGAGATCGTAATGCGTGCGAGATTTTTTTTCCTACGAACCCGGGGTATTGAAGCTACATTGTATATCTCATTATTATCATCAAGCCCAATCCCCTCAGATTTATATTTAAAAAACGGACTATTCTTGCTCCTTTCCCCTAGAGTTGATTTTCTGAATGGTTGATGACGACCTACAGGATTGCTCTGACGGTGTTTTAATGTATTCCTTTGATTGTTTCAAAATAGTAGTAATATGTTTGTATTTTAAGAACGGTTCTGCAACCCTTTCTACGTTAACCATTGAATATGACGAAGCCTCTTTATAACAATTAAGCCTTAGCAATATTTCTCAGTGTATTTCACCATGGTTGTTGTCATTCTTATGTAAAAGTTGAAGTAGTAGTGTATGAATACATGTATTACAGTAAAACGGGGTAACTTTGGCATGTTTTTGTATGAATGGTGCAGTAAAATTTTTCCATGGTTGTAGCTGGATGCTTATTTTAACTTCTATGTGACATTAGGGGCATCCTCTATACCCTAGTGATCATGAAACACAATAATTATTTTTTCCAATAAACCCCTAAGGGTCAATTAATGTGCCGCCAAAGTTACCCCCGGTTTGGGGCAACTTTAGCAGCTTATATGTTTTGTGTTAAATAGAGATTTTTTTCTTTCGATATGGACGTAAACGGTATGTTTTCTTTCCATTTGATGCCACGCACAGTGACTAAAAAAAAAGCGCCTCGTGTTTTCAATTCAGATTGATATTTTGTTTTCTACCTTATCATTAATGTCAAAAAAATGAAGTGAAGTTAATGTCACAGTTGTAAAATCTTCAGGAACTGCTCGTATACAAATAGAAGAATGTACTATAACATGAAATAAGCAAATATCAAGTGTGGTTTTTTATGGAAAAAAGAGTAAACCGATGCCCTTGATTCATAAATATTTGAATTGTAATGTCTCTTTACAGGTGGCAGAGCAATTGCAGTACCCGGGGAAATAGCCGGTCTCTACAAAGCATATGACTTGCTTGGTGGCGGCGTTAGTTGGGCCGCTCTTTTCGAACCGTCCATTCGTTTAGCCAGGGGAGGATTTCAGATAACAGAATCGTTAGCCAAGGCAATGGCGGCCAACAAGAACGATATTCTTGAAGATGTGCATTTGAGGTAGGTCAAATAAAAAATGTCTACATTGTTTACTAGATTGTAGATTATTTTAAACTTACCAAAGATTAATGTTCATAGATTTGCAATAGGATGGTCATGGTAGAACTTCACTTGAAAATATCTTAACTTAAAATGTTATAGTTTTTGAGAAATGTAAAACAATTCATTTTAATCTCACGATTCAAAACCTGATGTTTATTTTTTAGTGAAGACATCAAGGGTTTTTCACCGTTTTTCGTGACTCTGATGCCCAATTGAGCTTAAATTCACAGGTCCTTTTTATTTAATTTACATGCTGTGTCACATAATGTGCAGAACCGGTGGTTAAACTTGAGTCGTTAACCACCGGTTCTGTTCAGAACCAACTCTACTCAAAGAGTCATTCACATGGTGTTACCGCAAACCTCTCTTAGTTATACCTCCACCATGCAAAGTTTCAAATCCTACAGTAATCATGAGTTAGAATAATGAAAAAAGCCTTCTTTGTAATTTATCCAAACACTCAAGTTGCTCCATTAGTCACACTTAAGAAAACCGGACAGGAGATGCATATATTCAATGGCAGGTCTGTTGACTGGTTATACACAATTCACAAAATAACATGCAACGCATCCAACGCATCCAACGCATTATATTATAATAATAACACAAAATATGTTGACGCCAACAGAACAGATTTTTGTTTTGTCATCGCATTTATTTGTAGGAGAGATTGGGTATGTCAAAATATAAGAACTATATAATATATATGTTGAAAGTTTAACACCAAAACGAACAATCCTGAAATACTTCCAGTTCATAATCTTTCACGGAACAAAGTAATACTTAAATTGAAATGTGGAACACAAAGGGAAGCACGGAAAAATTAGAATTGACTGAAGATGACTTGAATTGACTTAAGATGTCTTGAATTGACTTAAGATGACTTGAATTGACTTAAGATGACTTGAATTGACTTAAGATGACTTGAATTGACTGAAGATGACTTGAATTGACTTAAGATGACTTAAATTGACTGAAGATGACTTGAATTGACTTAAGATGACTTGAATTGACTTAATGAATTGACTTAAGATGACTTGAATTGACTTTAGATGACTTGAATTGGCTGAAGATGACTTGAATTGACTGACGATGACTTGAATTGACTTAAGATGACTTGAATTGACTTGAGATGAGCATGTTCCTCATTAAAGGATTTTTTTCAAGTATGCATTATTAATCCCGTCAAATAAAATATGGTACATTATTCATTACAAACTTTCAGGGAAATCCTAGTCTCTGGTAATGAATTGAAGTCGCGTGGTGACACCATTACTCTGCCTGATCTTGCCGATACTCTGGAGACAATCGCCAAGGAGGGAGCTGATACCTTTTATGGGGGAAGTCTAGCCATGGATATCGTGGACGACGTCGCAGAGGCAGGTAAGGTATCTTTGGGGGTAATAAGAGTACGAACTTCTTGCACGTATGTAGAGTTTTAATATTTTGTACCTTATGGAGACCGTGGACATAAGGGAAAACAAAAGATCTCCGTAGGGGAACTTTAAAGACTGGGGTGCTCCACAAGGAATTTGGTGTACAAAGTATAATATGGGAGGATGTTACAGGGACAAGGAAAGAACAAAAGATGTCTCCACAGCGATGTAAAAAATAGAATGTGTGCATTGTTCCTCGTTAAAAAGTGCGCGATTTGTTTCCTTCAAACGCTGAATTCAGACGTTATTTTTGCTATTATATATTTCTGGTAATGAAACCAAAGATGCCTCATTATACTATATGATTGTGGCATCCGTGGTTTCATTGGTGAACTTGATCACTGTAGCTCGCAAGCCTGAGGAAACCTGTAAACAAGGATGCTTACTATGTGAACCAGAAACACTGGGGTTAACCCCTGCTCTTCCACGTTAAGTGTTCTGGGTTCTTTTACGTGTGCACTACCAATCCTAGTACACCCGACCTATACGGCTTAATGTCCCATCCGATGGACAAAGCAATATTGTAAAGCATCTTGCTCAGGTGCCACGACCGAGACTTGAATGGATTCAAAACCAGAAACAGATAACAATAGTTATAATAATGAAGGCTTGAAAACGCACGAGACTTACAGGATCTAATAAACGAACCTGGGCTTGATTTCACATATGAAAATATTAATTTTTAATATGAGCTGTCAATTTCACCACAGTGATTTGTATGGCGACATATCACACTTCGCTTGTAAGACTGATATCCATCTAGAAAAAGCAATCTTAGACCCTTGTTAAATCGAACCCAGAGTTGGCGACTCCCTAATATTTGATTATATTGTCATTAACCTTTCATTATCATAATATCGTAATAACAATTGAATAAATTTCCATCATAACTAATCTGTGCAGTTATGTTACAAAATGTTTAGATTATGCAAATACAGGACACAAATATTTTTAAAAACCTAAATATGTCTCAAACATTATTGTTGTTTCAACGCAACCTAATGTGTGAAACGTACTGTGTAGTACCCCATCCTTTCCCCGAGTTCTGTGGGAAAAATTCAACTTGCATATTTAGTCGGGGGGGGGGGGGTCTCGATCAAATTTGGGTGAACAAAGAATAATTGATAAGTAAGGGCTTTTTCTAAACCTCGGCTTGGACTCTGGATCCCGCCTGGGCTCCATCATCAGGTTTGGAGCAGTGTGCATTTTGATGGAGTTTCCAACATACGAAGACCGGAGCCGATAAGCTAAGGTTTGGAAAATGGAATTTAACAATGAATAGGAAACCGCCAACGTATTGCTAGATATAGCTCAGTTGGCGGAGCATCGGAAATTTCAAACCACGTTCTAATAAATATTTCTTTAATAACCGCAAGTTTACTGTTTATTTTAGTTACCTCTTATTTGTCCACACCATGCTAAGCTTCAAACAACACTTAAAAATATTTCTTTGTTACATTGATTTAAATTTACCCACTCAGTCAGTTCCCTTTTGGTTTATTACTATTTGGTGAATGATAAAGTTCATACAGCTTATTGATATTGTCTCTTCCTATTTAAACCGCTACAAATAATGTAGCTCTAAAAACTTGTTTTCATTTATAACCAAATCCCATTTTGAATTATTTGTTACAGGTGGACATATTACCTTAGAAGATTTGAAGAGTTACAAAGCTCTCGTAAAGGAGCCCGTGTCTATAGAGCTTGGCGGTGGTTTTCTCTATTCTTCAGGGGGCACTAAAGCCTACGCACCCCCTCCGCCATCTTGCGGAATCGTTACAACTTATATACTTAATCTTTTAGAAGGTAAGTGTAAAACATGACATGGTTTTTGTTTGGCAATGGGAGACTTTGGAATGCTAGGTGGCAGCAGACTTACCAGGTAAATTTCAATTGTTTACGTAGTTCTCAGCACGCGCACATTACCGAGAACAATGGATTTACCTGGTAAGTCTGCTGCCACCTAGCGTCCCAAAAGTCCTCCATTCCAGCGTTGCTCCATGCATTGAGATAGATCAAAGTTGAAACGATAATTTGTTAGTTCAGTTTAATTAGCCCTTTCCATTAAATATGCAAATTACATTCACGCATGCTCACAGACACTATTGTGGTTGGCGTGTCGTGACCGAGCGGTCTAGTTCACCGAACCCAAGCTTTGGTGTTGTCAGCAGCAGAGTGTGGGTTCGAAACCCAGTCATGACACTTGTGCCCTTCAGCAAGGCATTTAACCAAAATTTGCTTCGTAAAAAGTTGGGAAGGTATTGCATTCTGCTCTACCAGCCAGGCTCCTAGTGGATGATACCCATGCCTGTAACCCTGTTTCAGCCCCAGGAGTAGGTGGCAACGTGCCCCTGGTGACAGTTGATTTGGGTCGATAGCCCAAATCAGTTAAGTGTAGCCCTCACCTTGAAGTGGCCATCCGGCCTTGTGAGTAAGGCGATATCTCATAATAAAAAAATAAACCGCCATAGAGTTGTGCAATTTGCATACTTCATGGGATGGCCTATTCTGTTGGTAATTCAATGTGCGTATCTGCTGCACAGCACCGAACGTTTTCGCTACTTCCGGTTCTAAAGCTGGCATTTGTTTGTGTGCAATTGTACCCCAAAATACTCGTTTTATTGTTTGAAAAGCATTTCTTAGGACAGACAGGTTTGATTCTGAGAAGACCTTTATAGTCTTTGAAGAATGTATGTAAAAGCAAAGTCAACTTATTAAACTTGCATAAAGCATCAAAGCAATACTAGCTCAATCCAACTCCCTGGTAATCAGTGGAGCCAGTTTGTGGGAAGTGGGCGTGGCTTACAGTGGAATTACGTCACTATTTCGAACTGGTGATGGACGTCTCTTAAGGGAGACCTGTGAAATGTTTTATCTAGTGAAATGGGCCTCGTTGATATTGCATCGGTTCATATTTCATTGTACGAAACTTGATTTTTACAATATGAACACTGAGGGCGCACTTGGGTTCCCTACATACATTTCATTGGATTAAAGCTGTACTCGCAAATATCAATATTTCCTCATAATATTAATACAAAAAATTAATGACACACGACGCATAGAAGTGGTATGCACATACATTCATTTTGCTTGCAATCCTTGATATTGTGACGAAGAGCATAATTTCAGGTTAACGTTGGAACTTGTTTTTATTCCCGCCTTAACTTTCTGTCCGTAGGCTACGACTTCAACTGGCGGAGCAGGGAGTCTGAAAACGTAGTAGAAACGTATCATCGTATGTTGGAAGCTTTCAAGATTGCCTTTGCTAAACGAAGCGAGTTGGGGGACCCTAAATTTGAAGATACCGTAGATGAGGTACGCTCAGCATTTTATGTTCTAGTTTAAACAATAGTTTTATGTTGTTGACTGTTAAAGGCATGTTATATTGTCACGGTTACAAAGTAAATTCACTGCACAAATTGGGTGTTAAAACTGACACCATGGGTGTTGTCACATAGAAGAGGTAGTGAAGAGAGAATCAAAATTAACACCATAGGGTGTTAAATTAACACTAATTTCTATGTGACAACACCCATGGTGTCAATTTTAACACCCCAGTTTTTACAGTGTACTTACATATTCGGAAGCTCACTGTCAACCATTGTAATAATCTTGATGTTACCGGCAAGACTATTGGCTTAAAGAGGTGCTCCAATATCAAATTCACTTTTCATAATTTTGAGTTGAACAAAACAATTTGACTTAGACTTGAACCTGTTGCCTCCGGATTAACGTGCCGGTTCTCTACCAACTGAGCTATCTAGCCCTATGTTGGGGGTCTCCTGTATTGTTAATCTTTGTTCCGGGGTGCCATTCTTTTCACTCAATAAAGTCCTAACGAAAGTGGGGGAAAAGGTTACAAATCTCTAACCTCATGTTAAAATGATGTAAAATGTCATTGCTAATACTATAATGAACCTTAGTTCAGATTTTCATCCCTTAAATGTCATTATTCTTGAGTTATATGCCTACGTATAATAACAATAAATACATAAAAGCGCTTAGCATATGTATACCCGTTCATCGGGCATACTAGATCATTCCTCAAATTTTCTTAACTCCCTGTGAAGTATACAGTCCCGCAGGTTCCCGTTTAAACTCCTGGGTTAAGAGAAGCAAGTATGGTTTAAGGTATCGTACACGTTTGGTAATGACTCAAAACAAATATTAGCATAAAAAACTTACTTGGTACCAAGCGACGGAGAGCTGTTGATAGTATAAAACATTGTAGGAAACGACTCCCTCTGAAGTAACGTAGTTTTGAGAAAGATAATTTCTCGATAAAATAAAAGACTTCTTGCAAGAAGCCTTTTATTCCTATCTGAAAGCACACAAATTTGTACAACAAGGGTGTTTTTTCTTTCATCATTTTCTTGCAACGTCGATGACCAATTGAGCCCAAAGTTTCACAGGCTTGTTATTTTATGCATATGTTGGGATGCACCAAGTGAGAACACTGGTCTTTGACAATTACCAAACGTGTCAAGTGCCTTTATTAAGTACCTTGCTTAATGACTCGTTGTCGTGACCGGGAATCGAACCCACTACCGATGACCTGGCCGACAGAACTTGACAGTCGAAAGACATAATTAATAAGCTTTATAAATATTATTTCTGTTTTTTGTATTATCGTAGGTGGTCGAAGGGATGACGTCTTCAAATGTTGAAGGGCGCGTAGAGATCAAAGAGGCCGCTCAGGATTTTAGTTATTATGGCAGCATGTACGCCACACAGACTGATGCCCCTGGTGGTGCTACTCATGTGTCTGTAGTAGATAAGGACGGAAATGCTGCTTCCTATACAACCTCAATCAGCCTCGAGTACGTCATTTTAATATTCCCGTGTGTTTATTCAAATTTTAGACATTTTATTAAATACAAGAGCACTTTGGTATTTATAGAAAATCCATACAATAACAGAAAATAACAACATCAATACCTCTTTACAATAGGAATTTGTTATAAGAGGACGGCAAAACAAAGAAACACAAAGCAGAAATGAGATTCCGGACTTCAGATGTACTTTATAACCAGCCGTCTTTATAACAAAGGGTGACTGTACTCGTTTAACGTAGTTTTGGTGTTGAAATACTCGTTTTTAAAAGTAAGTCGAGGTTTCCGCTTTGCTATAATGGATTATTTTACTTATAAGTTTACAGGAGTTTTTCTTTTTACTTTTTAGTTTTGGCGCCAAAAAGCGAGGCAACCGCACTGGTATTCAATTCAACGCTGGGATGGGTGATTTTACGTTACCAAGCAGCCCGAAAGTAGACAGTCTTGACCCATCACCGATGAACTATATAAAGGCGGGGAAGCGCCCCCTATCGTCCATGTCTCCGATGGTATTTTTAGAGTCCTCGGGCGATGTGAAGGCCGTGGTTGGTGCATCAGGGGGATCCGAAATGATTACATCAACCGCTATGGTAAGCGTAATGGTCATCCTTGCTCACTTTCTCATTGTGAAATCTTAGTTACATCCGAACAACAGCGGCCAAATTTATTTGAAATTCTTTTTGGTAGGCCCCCCTGTATAATTTATTCACCTGACGTCATCATCGCCGTAATTTGGTTTGGGCCATTTTGGGAGTCAATGTGCCTACAGTTTTAGTGGGTAGGCATACGCACAGCTGTGTGGACTTTAACACAATAAAACAAGGGTGCCCACAACGTTTTGGGTTTTTCTTTTCAGCTTGGTCCCCACGGGGTAATTCTTAAGGAAAGGGAATAATAGAAACAACAATAGCAAGTCCCCATAACTATGTGTGCAAAGAGACCATGTGCGCATTAAAATTTTTAGCGACGCAGTGTTTACACACTCTTACTTTCTTGATAGTGTGTACTATGTGTACTTTGACTCCCCCAATAGCGTCAATGGAGTTGTTGTATTCCCTTGAATATTATTATAACTTGACTGAGTCAGAATGGTCTAAACTTGCCAATATGACATCAATGGTTTCTAACAGTGCATTTGTTGATGTCGATAGTAGTGTAACTGTTTGTTTCTCTACTTTGTGCAACGTAACAGTTGTTATAACTTATGCAAGGTTTGTTTTTGTCTCATTCTTTACTATGTTCCCACTAAGTGACCTTCATGCCAAAAATCACAACATTTTGCAAACCGGTTTTTGCACAAAATATATACAATTACTGTCAATGTTTTCAGCAAGTTTGTTTTTGATGTATGTGTTTATAGGAATGAATTGCTCATTAAAATAGTTGCAAGGATGAAAACATATTGACAGTTGTGTACGAATAAATAGTTTAACTTTATTTATGTCTTAACAAAAGAAAACAAGAAAGAAAGTATTAAAGGAACGTTACAGGACTGGTTATTAAAATTTTCTTTAAGATCACAGATTTACATAAAACTTACACGGTCTAATGATGATGATAGTAGAAAACATCCCTAGAAATATTTCTGGCTGAAATGCCATATTTGATGAGAAACAAATAAAACTAATTTCCGATTGAAGTTTATCGCTCATGAGCGTTTTATTCATGCATTGTATAACACATGCAAATGTGTAATCGGTTTTTCACTATTTTCTCGTGACCCAGATGGTCGATCGATCTCAAACTTCTACAGGTTTGTCAGTTTATGTATATGGTGGATTATATAAAGTGCTTACACTGCCAGCAACTGTTTTGTTAGCAAAAACCAATTCTGTAATGTTCCTAAGCAAACTCCGAAACAGCAGTTTGAAAAAATAGTGCAAATTTAACTGCCATTATCTCCAAACGCGGATATTTTGGCCATTGACCGTATATGTCACATTGTGGGACCAGCGACGAAATCAAAGTTTATTTTGAAACGAAGACTATTAAGTTAGGCCTACATTGTATACCTCGATGTTTTCAATTTCTTTCCGTAACATTATTCCAAATGTCGCTAGAGTTTAGAATAAGATCGAAAATGCATCCCAATTAGCCTTTTGAGGTATGGTGGACACTGTAGAAGTGCACTGTTTGGTTTGGGTTTTTATAGGCAAATTTACCCAAACCATGTTGTGCCTTATGTCCACCATATCTCAAAATGCCGTATGATGTTTCACGAAAGAACAACCGTCTTGATATCTCTGTATCTGAGAAAATAGAATTAGTTACAATCTGCTTACCAACCAAAAGGACCCATGGTATATTTAATGCAAACAAATAGTTAATTGCCTGACGTTTCGATCCTATAGTAGCAGAGTCTTTCTCGAAGGTTAAATGACAACACAACACCCATAAACAGGCATGCTGGTTTAGAACGGCACAAAGTCGATTGGACACCACCGATCCCCACACAAGCTTAATTAATATTACTGTGTAATTTGCCTTCCACGTAGATGGCGATACAATCTCTCTGGTTCGAGGACAATGTCATTGACGCGATGAAAAGGTCTCGAATTCACACAGAGTTGACCACGGACAATGGAAAAGTGACGTACAAACATGAGCAAGATCTACCAGAGGTAAGTTTGGCTTTTAAGAGATAAAACCATTGCGGTGGGTTTTTTCCCTTTTTTTCACCGATTTGTCAAAAATTCGGTTCAAGGCCACTTTCAGAACATTTTTGGTTTCCCAATTCTAAGCTAAGCTTCTTTTCTTTCTTTTATGCATTTCTGCCTTGTTGTCAAACGGCTGAGTTATGTAATATTCAATGTCGTTGTTCTACATAACTCCTTCGTGCCATTGTTGTTATATTTGCCTCTAATATATTGTTATAATAATATTAATGATAGCAAAAGTAATATTCTTGTTATCATTATTATTATTATTTTCGTATAATTTTTATTATTTTCGTACAACGTATTCCATAGTTAAATGTTAACATTTTTGTTTGGCTTTAAATCGTGTGGGTTTGTATTTTCAGTGGGCAATTCAATTCAAGCCTCCTTTAGGCATCTGAAAAATGCCCCCATATTGGTTTGCTCCTAACCCATTTCATTGTTGTTTTTTCAATCAGTTCTTAATTGTCTTTTAGTGAATACTTGTTCTAAATATGTTTGTGTCTCTTTCATTTTCATCAATATGGAAATAACTCGAATTGAATTGAATTGCATTTTTAAATTAAACTGATACAATTTATAACCTGTCGTTTGTCTGGGTGTTTTACTTTCCTACTGCCTGGGTATTTTACTTTCATTTTGACGGCTGCTATACGACGTATGTCCTACTGTTCGCACGGGATAATTTATATTAGTTTCAAAGTGTTGAGCTTACATTAATCCAGGTTATATAACCCTAACAGTTTTTTAGTTTTGGGGAGGCCGTTATTTATAAGCCGGAACTTTGTAATCTTATCCTTTTAAACTTGACTTGTTTAATAGTCTTCAGCGTGTAGTCCAGTTGGAATTTGTATTGTACAATAAACCAAATTGAAATTGATCTCTCTACACTGGCAGACAATGTTAATCGGATATGAACCCTAACACCACCTTCGTTGGGTAATAGACTGCGCGTATTTGACCATTTTTGAGAGATAGTTCCTGCGTACATTGCTTCAACATGACTTTGTGAAGAAAACAAAATCGCACACTGCCTTTGTTTGAGTACGTTCGAGACATGCGCAGTCTACTGAAACATACTACTATGTTGGTAACCTTATTAATAACAAATACTTGATTAATTGCCAAATGTTCAAACTTTTTACTTTGCTTATACTTTTTACTCTTCATTTTTTTACAGGATATTAAGACTGGTTTAGCATCAAAGGGACACATAGGTGACGCCTCAGCTCCTTCTCTGACGTCATCAGTTAACATGATTATGCAGACGAAGAAAAATAGGTTTTACACCAATTCAGACACGAGGGTAAACGGTTCCGGATACGCAATACTCTAGGATTATTTTGTCTTCTTGTTTGTAATACATTGTATAATTTGCATCTTGGAGTCCCATTAGTTTACAGACCTCCTTTTCAAGTGTAACGTTCTCAGAGCTGAAGACCCTCCCTGCGATGCCCCGCCCTATGAAATTTACACGACTGCCATTGGGTACTGCAGCCAGTAGACCGTTGGGAAGTGTGTATAACTCCTTTGTAATGTTGATTTCATACTTTTTCCAAAGCTAATAACCTTTCCAGATGTTCGAGACAGTTTGACCTACAAAAAAATTACAAATATTAATTTTAAATTTTAATTAGTGTGTGTTAATTAGTATGTGTTAACACTGTAAAACCGCAGTATTTGTTGTGCACAAGCCTATGTGGAAATTGTTTTCTAACTGGCGATTCCGAGTCCATGAGTCAAACTGCCTAAAGGGTCATAGACTATGTCAATCGGGCCTGTCTGAGGATAGAACTTTCACATATCTTTGCTAAAAACTGAACGAGTAATTAAAATGTGTTTTCGGTCTACTTGCTGCAGACTGGTAGGCCATCGGAAAGTGAACAATTTTAGAGAAGAACCTTCTTTGGTTTTGACCCGAATGGCACAGCATCAGATCCGAAAGTTCCGACTGTCTGTATTGCGACCGGAATCTGGGCAAACATCCTGCGCCATTTGAGGTCAAATAATTTTGTGCGTTCATTTCTAGATGCAGATCACTCGATTCTCGCAAATCTACATTTTTCCTGTCTCTTTATTTTGGAAGTAGAACAAATCAGACTAAATCAAGGGTTCCGAAGAACAAGGTGTGAAGATTGTGTCACAAAGTAAATGAGGAATCATTTTAAACCTGAAACCTGACTTCAGACAGGTATAATGAAATACGAAAATTATGCTTATCGATAATTTGCATATACATCAATTTATAATTATGGTAGTCATTATTCCAAGAGAACTTGTCCATATTCAAATGATTTTAAATTTATGACTCGCTCATAACTTGAAGACCCTGAAAGTATAGGTAATAACAGTGGGTGTTTTTTATATTAAAGGTAAGAACATTTTTAAGAAGATTGAGTCATTTTAAGAGAAGCTGGTTCTTATCGCTAATTATGTAAATTGCCATTATTGTACTCTTATTAAATTTGTTTTTCAAATGTATTTTTGTTTACATCTCATATAATTGTTCAGTCTCACATGGAAAATAAATTCGGTATCGGCAATATTGACCTAAAATTAGTTATTTCTTTTAACTGATTTAAAAACCATCTTCACAGGTTCTCTAATGTTATAATTTGTTCACCCACTCGCACTTTTTGTATTCTTTTCAATGTAGATTTTAAGTCCAACAGAAAATTATTCCTTGCAAATTTTGATACAATTTAACAGATTTTGAGATTTGTCCGGAATTCCTTTTGGTTTAGACATTCATGATGAGATGAAGTTACGATTATTGCACCACGATTATTTTGTTTATGTAATAATAAATCATGTTTGCATAATATCCATTGCTATTTTGTATATACATGTACTATAGTTATTGTTTGTTTGTTTGTTTTTTTCATAATAATGTTTATTATGTGGTCTTAGAAAATTATTCTAAAAAAAAAACGGTTTAAAATAAAACAATATATTGACTAATTTTATCTGATAAAAGATTTGTGCTGTTTCGATTGTTAATTTGTATTCAAAAGTATATCAGAAAATAGTGCTGCTGAAGATCTGATCGAAATTGTTGGATTTAAATGCATGCCGGTGTCACATGGGTTTTGTTCCCCGTGTGTGCGTGTTTCCCATACAGTAGGTTTTAAAGGTATCGTACACGTTTGGTAATGACTGGCAACGTTTGGTAATGTTACTTGGTAACAAGCAACGGAGGGCTGTTGATAGTAGGCTATAAAACATGGTAGGAAACGACTCGCTCTGAAGTAACGTAGTTTTTGAGAAAGCGGTAATTTCTCACTAAAATAATAAAAACTTCTTGCAAGAAGTTTTTATTCCTATATCTGAAAGCACACAAATTTGTACAACAAGGGTGTTTTTTCTTTCATCATTTTCTTGCAACTTCGATGACCAATTGAGCCCAAATTTTCACAGGCTTGTTATTTTATGCATATGTTGGGATACACCAAGTGAGAACACTGGTCTTTGACAATTTTCAAACGTGTTCAGTGCCTTTAAGGAAGTTGATTCAAAGGGGGCCAGTATACTTGTAGTGTCATAAATCACCTGATTTCATCATCACAATAATCTTGGGAGTCAATGTCCCGTGTGTAAACGCGCTGCTCGATATGGGGCACGGTGACACCCCCTATTGTGTCTTCATTGTGTGCTTGGAATCTCAGGAATTCTATAGAGGATTTTCGGACACGGTTGGGAGTAGACGATGCCCGAGCCCGATGTGAATGCCGGAGCTTGGGGACCCGTGATGAGGACTCGCTGCAGTTCTTCCAAGTTGTGGCCAGACTCAACGGGACGACGGACATGCAACGTGGACTGCTACTTTACTGACTACCAAGGTGTCAATTTTAAATAATCATCCGGACTACGGAAGCAAGGTTTCCTTACCAATTAAGGGGTTCGTTGCCCGGTACTCTCGACCTCCTGTAAGTAAAACCGCTATTGTTTCTCACCAAAACTTTCATTGCACTTTTCGGCAAATTTCGATTCCCCCTGCCTTTTGCAGAAAACTATATTCAGTTGTGTAAACTAGACCATTGGGGTACTGGGTTGTTGAGGTGTTTGATTGTTGGATTTAGTGTTTGTTTGTTTGTTTGTTTTGTTTTGTTGGTGTGTTTGTTGGTTTATTTTGTGGTTGTTTGGGTTTTTTTCTTTTTTCTTGTGGGTTTTGTATCTAACCATTTATTTCAGCATACTTTTTTTCAAATCTCAATTGGGGGCATGAGGGGGTGGGGCCAAGGGTTCTGAGCGGGCGGGCAAAGAAAGAATGAGAACAAACTCAGCGGGGCATTTGTGCTTCCAACACATCATAAGATGAAAGCCACGCCCTAACACACTGCTCCTCCAATCACCAGACATAGTGGTTAAACGTGCTGACAAGGGGTCCGCAGTTGTAGTCATGAACATACATGACTATAATAGCCGAGGGCCTCAGACAGCTTATCTATATACTGATCATTATATTGAATGTGACACTGACCCTTGCGTCCTCTATTTACATCTTTGTATATTATTTTATGTTATACAAATTAATGTCACAATTTAACGATAATAAACAGACTGAACAAACTTTTTGCTTAGTGCGTTATTTATTAGTTGCACAGTTACGATGCAGACTTTTTTAATTAGTATTTTTTTGCAGACTTGTTCATTCTTTATTTCTTATAGTTTATTTGTTTATTTTATTGTTTATTGATTTTTTTTAGGGGGGGCCGTTCGACCCCCCCCCCCCCATTGTATGGGCATTGGCTTGTTTTAAAGAAAAAGGTTAACGGAAAAAATGGTGCACCTCCTTGTGCCCCCCCTGAAATTTTACCCTAGTTACGCCGCTGCCAATCACATTCGGATACCAACTCACAACTGCGACGGACCAACTCACAACTACGACGGACCAACTCACAACTACGACGGACCAACTCACAACTGCGACGGACCAACTCACAACTACGACGGACCAACTCACAACTACGACGGACCAACTCACAACTACGACGGACCAACTCACAACTACGACGGACCAACTCACAACTACGACGGACCAACTCACAACTACGACGGACCAACTCACAACTACGACGGACCAACTCACAACTACGACGGACCAACTCACAACTCCGACGGACCAACTCACAACTCCGACGGACCTTCACATGCACACAACTACGACGGAGGGTGTCCTCTATGGAACACCATCAACATCACGTGATTGTAAAACCTCTATACTGGCTGCCTGTGTGATACTAGCCTTACTGCATGGTTGATTTCTTCTTTGTCGGGACTGTAGTGAAGTTCAGTTACCAAATTGTATAAGCACTGTATCCCATTTAACGTACTGAAGTATCCTAAACTGCCTCTTTGCAAACCTAACAAAAATGGCAAGTGATGGTATATCAACCCAGCAGGAGACTTATTTTGAGGTGGAAGAGAGAAAAGGGTAAGAATAAGATGTATTGCAAGCATGGAATAAGATATGAGATGAGTTTTAATTTAGTGACTTAGAATAAGTTTTTGTGACAACTCTAATTTATACTTGCATTGCCCAGACGAACAACGTAACGTGTGCAGTTTTTTTGGCTTGTCAAACATGTTGTAGCCTTCGCAGTAGCAATTTATGGGCAACCCTGATATAGGCTAACCTTTTTCTTGTTTTCATCATAATCATAATAATACACAAAAGGGCGGTGTTGCTTAGGTTGTCTGACTATGGAATGGTGTCAGATTTACAATTGACATTATACTTTATGAACATTTGACTTTATCGGTTTGATATCCTCTAGACAAAAAGCAGTCCGGAATTGGCAGATCGCCTTCACCGTGCTGCTTATTCTAGCAGTAGCAGTGATAGCTGCAGTGATCGTAGGTTTACTCTATAAGTGCGAAAATGTTGAGGTACGAACTACTTCTGCAGGGGATACCACCACGACACCGGAGAGCACGAGTGGGCAGTATCAGTACGCCAGGGCCGCCGTGGCTACCGACTCTGGACCCTGCTCTGAAATTGGAAGGTTCGGTTGTCTTTATTTCTGTTTTTCTTTTCCTTTAAGAATTATTCCCCCAGGGTTTTGGAAGAAAATGCGTTGAGGTGAAGTATTCACACAGCTGAACAGGCTGTACGAAGTTTCTCAGACGAGAACAATTTCCCGTTTGTTTGCTTTGATTCGAGGATAGGTTATTCAAAGTGAAAATATTTGATTAAAAAATGACTTGGTTTTAACTTAGTGATTTTGTAGGTTCAGCTTACAGTGGAGCGCTATCGGCCTGCAGGGTTCAAGCAAGGTCCTTGCTCTATGGTTAATCCTCCGGTAAACTGATTTTTATTTGCAAGATATCAGAGCTAGACTATATTAACAACTCAACATAGTATATAATCTCTCTGATCGCCTACAGTTTAAAACCTCCCGGATCAGAACTGACCCGGATTACGGATCCCGTAACGGTGGGGGTCAGTATGACTCGGAATCTGTGTCAAAATGACCCAGAAATTGGTCAAACTGACGCAGAATCTGAGTTAAAATCTTTGTTTTCCTTTTTTTTTTCCTTTTTTTTACCAGTTTCCGGGTCAACCTGACCTTGAAATGGGTCAAGTTCCGGGAGTTTTTAGAGGGTATGAGTCTATGTTGAGTGGGGATATATTGTTCTCTTCTAGGAACATTCTAGTGAAAGGCGGTTCAGCTACGGATGCTGCCATAGCAGCACTTCTTTGTCTCGCGTTGCATAATCCACAAAGTGCAGGCATCGGTGGAGGAATGTTCATGGTGCATTACAACGCCAGGACTGGAACCACCGACGTCCTGGATGCGAGAGAAGCGGCTCCATTGGCTGCCACAGAAGACTTGTTTGCAAGCGAGGCCGATGATGCGTCCACTCTAGGTAAATATCGTACTCTTCCTATATATATATATAGGCTGTATAAATTATATGTTTACTCTCTGAACTGACGAATATTTTTTACTTGTGTACGGAACGATCACAAAATGCTAAGGATGGTGGATTTCCATTGATCCGTGTAAAGAATTACTGCGCGGTACAACGGTTTCGGAAAAATTCAATTTTCTTTTCAATTCAAACTCACATTTATTTTTATACTTCTCGACAATTTCTAAACGAACATAACCCAAAAGGGAATTATAGAAGTTACAATACATGCATTTGTTTTACAAGGCAGAAAATTAAATAAGTATGGAGGCATCTTCTAGAAGTCGTGTCTTGTGATGGGATGCCTGACGGAATAAAAAAGGGTTGTACAAAGAAAAGAAGAAAAAAAAAACCAGCAATAAGTTAAGTAACATTTAGAAAGAGAACGTTGGCTGACTGACCATAAGAATAACTTATATCAGATACTGGTGGAGAGGAGAGCTTTTGTGTAAGTACTTCTTAATTGACCTGTAGTAACCTGATGTGGATTATTGTTATAGCGCCCTCTGTCGATTGGTTGTGTTTAGGACATGTGTTGCAGTTGATGGCATCCATCTTTGTTGCAGTTCATTATATGTATTTAGTAAAGAGTTAGATAGGATCAGACTGTCAGTTATCCAAGTTATAACATGACCCAAAATGATTGTGATTTACCACATTAACGAACAAATGTGGAGCATATAGAGATACAATGTGATTGACATTGAATTTTTATTTATTTTTGCTTGTATATAACTTCAACTATTGTGATGTGCATTTTGATATCTTCGAATTTTGAAGATACATTTTTGTCAAAGGCCTTTTTGCTTGGATTCCAAATTGGTTAAAATAAATGTTTGAAGGTTTTAGATGAGACAATGAAAACTACATCATGAGATGTGTAGACGGCGAAATAATAGATCTTGGTAATCTTTGAGTCGAAAATAACGTGTTTTTCATATATTTTTCCTCCATCTACACAGTAAGGTTCAATTAGTAATAATAATAATAATAATAATATAGATGTTCAATTCAGTAATAAATAAACTTATTTACACAATGCTGCAGTCAAAATGCACTTACAATTCTGCATCTTTGAACAGACTATGTCCATTCACAAATCCTAATGCGTTAAATTGTTTTCCGGTCGAATGTGTCCACCTGTTTAGCGATATCCTTCATACTTCAGCCGCAGTTTAGCAGTTTCTAAAAATGCATAATTATTATATACAATCGCAGTTTCGAATATTTAAATGTTCACCCCATAACAGTACATTTAACAATAGCTACAACATTTAAATATTAACAGAATATCAATCAAATGCGTAAACTACATCTAGCATATAGTTATGCAAATTGTCTTTGCTAATAAGAATAAGATTGTAGCTTTATATTGCATCAAAAGAGTTACAAACTGATTATTGATGTTTTTGCCGTTATACCGCCAGATCCTTAATTAGTTAAATGGACCTTCCACTATAATATCAATAGATGGAACAATAGTCATCACACCGTCCTCTGCAGTTGAAACTTCTCCTTTTAAAAATCTCATAATGATTGTGAGGTCCTTGGGAACAAGACCTCTGAGAGACAGTCTGACAAAAATACCCGTTTCTCTTTCGATAAAAGCGCAATTCGTCATTTACGTGTTTTCCTTCTTTAAATCAAAATTAATACAATTATCATTTGGGCCCTTATATTTCTGCAGAAACATTTTTCAAAGTGCTGCCGAACAGATGTATATATTTATATTTCTCCGTCATCTCTCCGCATCAATACATTTATACGATTTGTTATCCAATATTTGTTAACAATCTGATTCGTATTCATTGTTTGGTTCTCCATTCGCCCAATTCTCATACGCGTTGTTATCATCCTTTATCGGACAGTGTTGTCTTTTTCGGCATGTCAACGTCCTAAATTCCTCCATGGCTATATCTAAACACTATGCGCAATCAATATTTGATTATCTTGTATTTTTCTGCAAATCAAAACAGATATATATTTCTCCAACAACTTTTTTGGATCTGTCCATTTCTACTGATGTATTCGTTGGTCGATGCCAGTTTCTACAGATCAAACAAGTGGTATATCTTAGATGCCTCCATCATTCTCTTCGTCATTCGTTTTCTGAGTAGTCTTTTTGAGATATGGTGGACACTTTAGTAGCGCGCTGTTTGGCTTGGGTGTATACAGACAAATTTACCCAAACCTAATTAGCCTTTTTGAGATATGGTGGACACTTTAGTAGTGCGCTGTTTGGTTTGGGTGTATACAGACAAATTTACCCAAACCTAATAGTGTCATATAGTATTGTGGCCACCATATCTCAAAATGTGGCTTATTGCAATTGCACTAACTGAAGCCTGTTGGACGATTTGGATGTAGTGTGTTGTAGCCAGCAGTCTTAGAGTCCAACTCAAGTTTTGATGTCTGCTGAGTCATCAGAGCATAGAGCAAGAACATCAGAGTGTGGGTTCGAATCCTGGTCTTGACACTTTGGCAAGACAAAAACTACATTATAGGTGATTCCCATCACCCAGGAGTAAATGGGTACCTTTGAGGGAGAGATCAGATCGTGATCCATTCTTGCACAGTAGTCCGAATACGTTACATTAATATACATACGGGGCCCCACATTTCTTCCTAAAAAACATGTTAAAAATATGTTTTTTTTTTATCCTTGGAGATGTTTTGTGGGCACTTTGAGGAAAATACAAAAGCAAACATGCACACAAATCTTCAGAGCTGGGCCCCATTTTAAGCATGGTACTGAGAAACTAAAACTTAACTTTCGACAGCCTTGACTTAAAAGACCTTCGTATAGATCAATAAAGGCATACTATTTCAAAGGGTTTTGATGCAACAAGCAAACTAATTCACTTCTGACTTCATTTCAAAAGAAAAATAGAATTAGCTGTTTCAAACTGCTTCCCAACCAAAACTACATGCATAGTATACATGTAAACAAAAAATTGTTAATGGCCTCACTTTTTGACCCTATAATAGCTAAACGAGAAAAACTCTACTGGGGTCGAAACATGCAGTTGTCGTCGCCACCACCACATCCATGCATTATGCGAACCATAAATCAGGGCACAATTAACCTGATCAAAAGAAAATCTATGTATTGAAGGTATCAGACAGCATACATGATGCATTACATTGTGTCACACAATAAACCGCTGCTAAGCCGTCATGCAACAAGGCATAAATTGTTTACTTTGCGCTGAGCTTGCACTCTCTGGTAAATGAACGGGCATGTCTAAGTCTCCGACCGTAAGGAGTCTATGTATATTGTACAAAATACGCAATAGCATCGGTCGTATATGGGTCAGACCAACGCACTTTTTTACCTTATGTCTTCTGATTTTGATAAAAATTGCTGTGCTTGTAGGTCCTAATGAGCAATGAATGCACACCAATTTTTAGCCCGATCCGACCTATCATGTGGTCAGGGCAGAAACCACAAAAAATGGACATTTTTTGAGTAAAACACCACCCTTTTGGTACAAATATGTCAAAACCATGTCAATTTTCATCGAATATATGCAAATTTTGTATTAAAATAATGAGAATTACATGCTCAATTCAATTCTACTGAAAAGTAGGTCACCGTGACCGTTAATATGTCATCATGACCTTTGACCAATTTTTGTAATCATATATCATTCCGAAAATCAACGAAATTAAAATGACTTGATAGAGCATGTCTTCCTCTATCATAATCCACTAAGAAATACTTGGGCTCTTTAAAATTTACAACTTTATGACTATTTTTGTACAGTTGTTAGGTTATAAATTAGTCAATTTATAGATTTTACATTAGAAATCCACTAACACAACAGTACTGTTCTGTTTCAATTGTTACTAAAATTAATCTTGGTTGGGGAATTTCTCATGTTGAGGGCTGATGTGGTCTAACCAGAATCATACTTTAAATTATCAGCTGTGGAGTACCCAGGATTTGGCTATTTTAAAAAAAAATTCCTTCAAATTTCTTTAGAAGATTGTTAAAAATAAATGACCAAAAAATCAAACAAAAAAATTGACAAGCTGTATTCGTAGGCTAAGGTGAATATTCCAGGAATATAGTTTGATTTTGTGGACAAGAGTGAAGTGCAACAGTGCTGAGAATTCCTTAAGAGTCGTTTTTCATCAGCAGTGACTGTTCAGGGTACGCAACAGTTCCATGCTTTCTACCCGCACCCAGTTTAGCGGACTCACATCCAGGTGAAATTCATTTAAAAGGAACAAAATGCCAAGTCTGTGAGAGTCATTAAATTTTAAGAAGCGCAGTAAAGAATGCGTAAGGTAACTTTGTTGCGATTTTGAGTATTATCTTCAAGCAAACCTGAATCCTACATGTAGATCCTGATTAGTCTATCCAAAGTAACAACACTCTGATAACAGGCCCGTAGGAAGCTCAAATACATTGGTCAGGCCCATTTGAGAACCAGTGTTAGGAGTCAATGCGAGCGCGAAGCCATTAAGGCGTGGGGTCCGGGGCCCGCTTAAGGGCCCCGGGAAATGTTTCATTCTAGATGCTCTTTAGTGCAATATGACGTAACTCCTGGTCACTTTTCCCTCACTTTTTGCGCCAGTTATAAAACTCATCTTTACTGGTTTACTTTCTAATAATATTTCTTAAGTACTCATAGCGCGAAGCCATTACGGCTTGGAATCCATGGCCCGCTTAAGGGCCCCGGGAAACTTTTCATTCTAGATGCTCTGTGGTGCAATATGATGTAATTTCTGGCCAATTTTCACTCACTTTTGAGCAAACTATACGATTCATTTTTTTATTGGTTTACTTTCTAGATTTCTTAAGTACTCATATTTCCATCTTCAATCGCCTATAGCTAGCTAAGGTATACAATCGCCAGCGCAGAACGGAAAATGAACTTGTTACTAAATAAGTTTTATTTCCAAGATTTTGTTTTTTTGTTTTCTTTTTTTCACTTGATTCCGGTGGGAAGGGGGAAAAAATAAAAAGGAAAACAATAAATATATATAAATACCTAAAATATTGGTACGGCCATGGCTGTACCGGTCGTACCGCTTCCTACGGCCCTGTATAATATTGCACAGCTGTATTGCACATGTTGTGTGCTTTTATTTCCTGCTGCATGCACACTATGCACGTACATCCTCACCACAAACGCATTCGCTGTCAAGTTTGCGTGAAGATAAATTCGCTATCCCACTTGCGCTCGTGGAACACAGAATAATGTAGTGCGTCGGTGGCATATGGGTCACAGCAGCATGCATTATTTTGTATTCCAAACGTGCTCGTGGGATAACTAAATATCAGTGGCGCAACCGAGGGGCGGGGCGGGGGAGGGGGGGTCAGGGGGCTTAAGCACACCCCCTCCAAGGTTGTCAATTTGTTTGTTTGATTTTTTTGTCATTTATTTTTAACAATCTTCTTAAGAAATTTGAAGAAAAAAAATAAGCGCCACCCCCCAAAAAAAGCCAAATCCTGGGTATGCTGATAATTTAAAGTATGGTTCTAGTTAGACCACATCAGCCCCCAACATGAGAAATTCCCCAACCAAGAATAATTTTAGTAACAAATGAAACAGAACAGTAAGTTGTGTTAGTGGATTTCTAATGTAAAATCTATAAATTGACTAATTTATAACCTACCAACTGTACAAAAATAGTCATTAAGTTGTAAATTTTAAAGAGCCCAAGTATTTCTTAGTGGATTCTGATAGAGGAAGACATGCTCTATCAAGTCATTTTAATTTCGTTGATTTTCGGAATGATACATTATTGGATAAATTGGGTCAAAGGTCACAATAACATATTAAAGGTCACGGTGACCTACTTTTAACAAAATTTATTTTTGACAAAAGAATTGAATTGAGCATGCAATTCTCATTATTTTAATACCAAATTTGCATATATTCGATGAAAATTGACATGGTTTTGACATATTTGTACCAAAAGGGTGGTATTTTACTCAAAAAATGTCAATTTTTTGTGGTTTCTGCCCTGACCATATGGTAGGTCGGATCGGGCTAAAAATTGGTGTGCATTCATTGCTTATTAGGACCTACAAGCACAGCAATTTTTATCAAAATCGGAAGACATAAGGTAAAAAAGTGCGTTGGTCTGACATGGAGTGACCCATATGGGACTACGACTTGATCAAGCTTATTAGAATGAGTGCGGCAATCTCCTACACTTTGCGTGGATTGCCCAATAGAGCAAGCTAGCCATGGTGTCATATTTATCACATAATCGTTAATTATCGTGGAAATGCATTGCACTTTAATTGGGTTAAATGGCCTGGAACAACTCTTATTAGTAAAACACTTGTGTTTTCAAAATGATTTGTGTATTATAGGTAACTAAAATTAACTTATTTTGAAAAGTTGTGTTTTTTGACCAACCAAATACTTACACTTTTCAAAGCCATGGGTTTTGTACACACATTCAAAACGCACAATAAATGACGTCATGGTGACGCTGTCCAGCATTTTAGGCCATCAAATAGTTAAACAGTATCCCACAAGTATATCATTGAAAAAAGTTTGATGATCGGACGTGTACTTTTTGAGATAGGGTGATCTCAAGATTGGCTAATTAAATATTTATTTCATTATAACTAAGTAAACTAATTAATTGAGGTGAGCTAATTACATTTAACGACAACTTCATGTGATGTGATATAGGATCTGAATCTTTCGTATTAAGCTGAGTATGACTTTAGGAGAGAATAAAATGTGTGTAAAAATCCTATAGGATTTTGACGGAAGGAAAGAATAATAAGAACTTCTTATAAACTTCTTGTGAAATGTACATGCTGTTTTAACATTGATTGGGCATATTGTGCTCACATGAATTAGACTGACATGGTTGGGGTCAGGTGTGCCCACAGTTTGAGTCAGTTGTAGTACTGACATGGTTCGGGTCAGGTGTGGGGTCAGGTGTGCCTACAGTTTGAGTCAGTTGTAGTACTGACATGATTGGGGTCAAGTGTGGGGTCAGGTGTGGTGGCAGTTTGAGTCAGTTGTAGTACTGACATGGTTGGGGTCAGGTGTGCCTACAGTTTGAGTCAGTTGTAGTACTGACATGGTTGGGGTCAGGTGTACCCATGGTTTTTGGGCGTAGTGTAAGCCCATAATGGTAGGGTCAGGTGTGCCCACAGTTTGAGTCAGTTGTAGTAGTTCGGGTCAGGTGTACCCACAGTTTGAGTCAGTTGTAGTACTGACATGGTTCGGGTCAGGTGTGCCCACAGTTTGAGTCAGTTGTAGTACTGACATAATTGGGGCCATGTGTGGGGTCATGTGTGCTTACAGTTTGAGTCAGTTGTAAAACTGACATGGTTGGGGTCAGGTGTGCCCACAGTTTGAGTCAGTTGTAGTACTGACATGATTGGGGTCAGGTGTGGGGTCAGGTGTGCCTACAGTTTGAGTCAGTTGTAGTACTGCCATGGTTGGGGTCAGGTGTGCCCACAGTTTGAGTCAGTTGTAGTACTGACATGGTTCGGGTCAGGTATGGGGTCAGGTGTGCCTACAGTTTGAGTCAGTTGTAGTACTGACATGATAGGGGTCAAGTGTGGGGTCAGGTGTGCCCACAGTTTGAGTCAGTTGTAGTACTGACATGGTTCGGGTCAGGTGTGGGGTCAGGTGTGCCAACAGTTTGAGTCAGTTGTAGTACTGACATGATTGGGGTCAAGTGTGGGGTCAGGTGTGCCCACAGTTTGAGTCAGTTGTAGTACTGACATGGTTGGGGTCAGGTGTGCCTACAGTTTGAGTCAGTTGTAGTACTGACATGATTGGGGTCAGGTGTGAGGTCAGGTGTGCCTACAGTTTGAGTCAGTTGTAGTACTGACATAGTTCGGGTCAGGTGTACCCACAGTTTGAGTCAGTTGTAGTACTGACATGGTTCGGGTCAGGTGTGCCCACAGTTTGGATCAGTTGTACTACTGACATAATTGGGGTCATGTGTGGGGTCATGTGTGCCTACAGTTTGAGTCAGTTGTAGAACTGACATGGTTGGGGTCAGGTGTGCCCACAGTTTGAGTCAGTTGTAGTACTGACATGATTGGGATCAGGTGTGGGGTCAGGTGTGCTTACAGTTTGAGTCAGTTGTAGTACTGAATGGTTGGGGTCAGGTGTGCCCACAGTTTGAGTCAGTTGTAGTACTGACATGATTGGGGTCAGGTGTGGGGTCAGGTGTGCCTACAGTTTGAGTCAGTTGTAGTACTGACATGGTTGGGGTCAGGTGTGCCCACAGTTTGAGTCAGTTGTAGTACTGACATGATTGTGGTCAGGTGTGGGGTCAGGTGTGCCTACAGTTTGAGTCAGTTGTAGTACTGACATGATTGGGGTCAGGTGTGCCTACAGTTTGAGTCAGTTGTAGTACTGACATGGTTGGGGTCAGGTGTGCCCACAGTTTGAGTCAGTTGTAGTACTGACATGATTGGGGTTAGGTGTGCCCACAGTTTGAGTCAGTTGTAGTACTGAATGGTTGGGGTCAGGTTTGCCCACAGTTTGAGTCAGTTGTAGTACTGACATGGTTGGGGTCAGGTGTGCCCACAGTTTGAGTCAGTTGTAGTACTGACATGATTGGGGTTAGGTGTGCCCACAGTTTGAGTCAGTTGTAGTACTGAATGGTTGGGGTCAGGTGTGCCCACAGTTTGAGTCAGTTGTAGTACTGACATGGTTGAGGTCAGGTGTGCCCACAGTTTGAGTCAGTTGTAGTACTGACATGATTGGGGTTAGGTGTGCCCACAGTTTGAGTCAGTTGTAGTACTGAATGGTTGGGGTCAGGTGTGCCTACAGTTTGAGTCAGTTGTAATACTGACATGATTGGGGTTAGGTATGCCCACAGTTTGAGTCAGTTGTAGTACTGACATGGTTGGGGTCAGGTGTGCCCACAGTTTGAGTCAGTTGTAGTACTGACATGATTGGGATCAGGTGTGGGGTCAGGTGTGCCTACAGTTTGAGTCAGTTGTAGTACTGACATGGTTGGGGTCAGGTGTGCCCACAGTTTGAGTCAGTTGTAGTACTGACATGATTGGGGTCAGGTGTGGGGTCAGGTGTGCCTACAGTTTGAGTCAGTTGTAGTACTGACATGGTTGCGGTCAGGTGTGCCCACAGTTTGAGTCAGTTGTAGTACTGACATGATTGTGGTCAGGTGTGGGGTCAGGTGTGCCCACAGTTTGAGTCAGTTGTAGTACTGACATGGTTGGGGTCAGGTGTGCCCACAGTTTGAGTCAGTTGTAGTACTGACATGATTGGGGTTAGGTGTGCCCACAGTTTGAGTCAGTTGTAGTACTGAATGGTTGGGGTCAGGTTTGCCCACAGTTTGAGTCAGTTGTAGTACTGACATGGTTGGGGTCAGGTGTGCCCACAGTTTGAGTCAGTTGTAGTACTGACATGATTGGGGTTAGGTGTGCCCACAGTTTGAGTCAGTTGTAGTACTGAATGGTTGGGGTCAGGTGTGCCCACAGTTTGAGTCAGTTGTAGTACTGACATGGTTGGGGTCAGGTGTGCCCACAGTTTGAGTCAGTTGTAGTACTGACATGATTGGGGTTAGGTGTGCCCACAGTTTGAGTCAGTTGTAGTACTGAATGGTTGGGGTCAGGTGTGCCTACAGTTTGAGTCAGTTGTAGTACTGACATGATTGGGGTTAGGTGTGCCCACAGTTTGAGTCAGTTGTAGTACTGACATGGTTGGGGTCAGGTGTGCCCACAGTTTGAGTCAGTTGTAGTACTGACATGGTTGGGGTCAGGTGTGCCCACAGTTTGAGTCAGTTGTAGTACTGACATGATTGGGGTTAGGTGTGCCCACAGTTTGAGTCAGTTGTAGTACTGACATGATTGGGGTTAGGTGTGCCCACAGTTTGAGTCAGTTGTAGTACTGACATGATTGGGGTCAGGTGTGCCTACAGTTTGAGTCAGTTGTAGTAATGACATGGTTGGGGTCAGGTGTGCTCACAGTTTGAGTCAGTTGTAGTACTGACATGGTTGGGGTCAGGTGTGCCCACAGTTTGAGTCAGTTGTAGTACTGACATGGTTGGGGTCAGGTGTGCCCACAGTTTGAGTCAGTTGTAGTACTGACATGATTGGGGTTAGGTGTGCCCACAGTTTGAGTCAGTTGTAGTACTGAATGGTTGGGGTCAGGTTTGCCCACAGTTTGAGTCAGTTGTAGTACTGACATGGTTGGGGTCAGGTGTCAGGTGTGCCCACAGTTTGAGTCAGTTGTAGTACTGACATGATTGGGGTTAGGTGTGCCCACAGTTTGAGTCAGTTGTAGTACTGAATGGTTGGGGTCAGGTGTGCCCACAGTTTGAGTCAGTTGTAGTACTGACATGGTTGAGGTCAGGTGTGCCCACAGTTTGAGTCAGTTGTAGTACTGACATGATTGGGGTTAGGTGTGCCCACAGTTTGAGTCAGTTGTAGTACTGAATGGTTGGGGTCAGGTGTGCCTACAGTTTGAGTCAGTTGTAATACTGACATGATTGGGGTTAGGTGTGCCCACAGTTTGAGTCAGTTGTAGTACTGACATGGTTGGGGTCAGGTGTGCCCACAGTTTGAGTCAGTTGTAGTACTGACATGATTGGGATCAGGTGTGGGGTCAGGTGTGCCTACAGTTTGAGTCAGTTGTAGTACTGACATGGTTGGGGTCAGGTGTGCCCACAGTTTGAGTCAGTTGTAGTACTGACATGATTGGGGTCAGGTGTGGGGTCAGGTGTGCCTACAGTTTGAGTCAGTTGTAGTACTGACATGGTTGGGGTCAGGTGTGCCCACAGTTTGAGTCAGTTGTAGTACTGACATGATTGTGGTCAGGTGTGGGGTCAGGTGTGCCTACAGTTTGAGTCAGTTGTACTACTGACATAATTGGGGTCATGTGTGGGGTCATGTGTGCCTACAGTTTGAGTCAGTTGTAGAACTGACATGGTTGGGGTCAGGTGTGCCCACAGTTTGAGTCAGTTGTAGTACTGACATGATTGGGATCAGGTGTGGGGTCAGGTGTGCTTACAGTTTGAGTCAGTTGTAGTACTGAATGGTTGGGGTCAGGTGTGCCCACAGTTTGAGTCAGTTGTAGTACTGACATGATTGGGGTCAGGTGTGGGGTCAGGTGTGCCTACAGTTTGAGTCAGTTGTAGTACTGACATCGTTTGGGAAAGGTGTGCCCACAGTTTGAGTCAGTTGTAGTACTGACATGATTGTGGTCAGGTGTGGGGTCAGGTGTGCCTACAGTTTGAGTCAGTTGTAGTACTGACATGATTGGGGTCAGGTGTGCCTACAGTTTGAGTCAGTTGTAGTACTGACATGGTTGGGGTCAGGTGTGCCCACAGTTTGAGTCAGTTGTAGTACTGACATGATTGGGGTTAGGTGTGCCCACAGTTTGAGTCAGTTGTAGTACTGAATGGTTGGGGTCAGGTTTGCCCACAGTTTGAGTCAGTTGTAGTACTGACATGGTTGGGGTCAGGTGTGCCCACAGTTTGAGTCAGTTGTAGTACTGACATGATTGGGGTTAGGTGTGCCCACAGTTTGAGTCAGTTGTAGTACTGAATGGTTGGGGTCAGGTGTGCCCACAGTTTGAGTCAGTTGTAGTACTGACATGGTTGAGGTCAGGTGTGCCCACAGTTTGAGTCAGTTGTAGTACTGACATGATTGGGGTTAGGTGTGCCCACAGTTTGAGTCAGTTGTAGTACTGAATGGTTGGGGTCAGGTGTGCCTACAGTTTGAGTCAGTTGTAATACTGACATGATTGGGGTTAGGTGTGCCCACAGTTTGAGTCAGTTGTAGTACTGACATGGTTGGGGTCAGGTGTGCCCACAGTTTGAGTCAGTTGTAGTACTGACATGATTGGGATCAGGTGTGGGGTCAGGTGTGCCTACAGTTTGAGTCAGTTGTAGTACTGACATGGTTGGGGTCAGGTGTGCCCACAGTTTGAGTCAGTTGTAGTACTGACATGATTGGGGTCAGGTGTGGGGTCAGGTGTGCCTACAGTTTGAGTCAGTTGTAGTACTGACATGGTTGGGGTCAGGTGTGCCCACAGTTTGAGTCAGTTGTAGTACTGACATGGTTGGGGTCAGGTGTGCCCACAGTTTGAGTCAGTTGTAGTACTGACATGATTGGGGTTAGGTGTGCCCACAGTTTGAGTCAGTTGTAGTACTGAATGGTTGGGGTCAGGTGTGCCCACAGTTTGAGTCAGTTGTAGTACTGACATGGTTGAGGTCAGGTGTGCCCACAGTTTGAGTCAGTTGTAGTACTGACATGATTGGGGTTAGGTGTGCCCACAGTTTGAGTCAGTTGTAGTACTGAATGGTTGGGGTCAGGTGTGCCTACAGTTTGAGTCAGTTGTAATACTGACATGATTGGGGTTAGGTGTGCCCACAGTTTGAGTCAGTTGTAGTACTGACATGGTTGGGGTCAGGTGTGCCCACAGTTTGAGTCAGTTGTAGTACTGACATGATTGGGATCAGGTGTGGGGTCAGGTGTGCCTACAGTTTGAGTCAGTTGTAGTACTGACATGGTTGGGGTCAGGTGTGCCCACAGTTTGAGTCAGTTGTAGTACTGACATGATTGGGGTCAGGTGTGGGGTCAGGTGTGCCTACAGTTTGAGTCAGTTGTAGTACTGACATGGTTGGGGTCAGGTGTGCCCACAGTTTGAGTCAGTTGTAGTACTGACATGATTGTGGTCAGGTGTGGGGTCAGGTGTGCCTACAGTTTGAGTCAGTTGTACTACTGACATAATTGGGGTCATGTGTGGGGTCATGTGTGCCTACAGTTTGAGTCAGTTGTAGAACTGACATGGTTGGGGTCAGGTGTGCCCACAGTTTGAGTCAGTTGTAGTACTGACATGATTGGGATCAGGTGTGGGGTCAGGTGTGCTTACAGTTTGAGTCAGTTGTAGTACTGAATGGTTGGGGTCAGGTGTGCCCACAGTTTGAGTCAGTTGTAGTACTGACATGATTGGGGTCAGGTGTGGGGTCAGGTGTGCCTACAGTTTGAGTCAGTTGTAGTACTGACATGGTTGGGGTCAGGTGTGCCCACAGTTTGAGTCAGTTGTAGTACTGACATGATTGTGGTCAGGTGTGGGGTCAGGTGTGCCTACAGTTTGAGTCAGTTGTAGTACTGACATGATTGGGGTCAGGTGTGCCTACAGTTTGAGTCAGTTGTAGTACTGACATGGTTGGGGTCAGGTGTGCCCACAGTTTGAGTCAGTTGTAGTACTGACATGATTGGGGTTAGGTGTGCCCACAGTTTGAGTCAGTTGTAGTACTGAATGGTTGGGGTCAGGTTTGCCCACAGTTTGAGTCAGTTGTAGTACTGACATGGTTGGGGTCAGGTGTGCCCACAGTTTGAGTCAGTTGTAGTACTGACATGATTGGGGTTAGGTGTGCCCACAGTTTGAGTCAGTTGTAGTACTGAATGGTTGGGGTCAGGTGTGCCCACAGTTTGAGTCAGTTGTAGTACTGACATGGTTGAGGTCAGGTGTGCCCACAGTTTGAGTCAGTTGTAGTACTGACATGATTGGGGTTAGGTGTGCCCACAGTTTGAGTCAGTTGTAGTACTGAATGGTTGGGGTCAGGTGTGCCTACAGTTTGAGTCAGTTGTAATACTGACATGATTGGGGTTAGGTGTGCCCACAGTTTGAGTCAGTTGTAGTACTGACATGGTTGGGGTCAGGTGTGCCCACAGTTTGAGTCAGTTGTAGTACTGACATGATTGGGATCAGGTGTGGGGTCAGGTGTGCCTACAGTTTGAGTCAGTTGTAGTACTGACATGGTTGGGGTCAGGTGTGCCCACAGTTTGAGTCAGTTGTAGTACTGACATGATTGGGGTCAGGTGTGGGGTCAGGTGTGCCTACAGTTTGAGTCAGTTGTAGTACTGACATGGTTGGGGTCAGGTGTGCCCACAGTTTGAGTCAGTTGTAGTACTGACATGATTGTGGTCAGGTGTGGGGTCAGGTGTGCCTACAGTTTGAGTCAGTTGTAGTACTGACATGGTTGGGGTCAGGTGTGCCCACAGTTTGAGTCAGTTGTAGTACTGACATGATTGGGGTTAGGTGTGCCCACAGTTTGAGTCAGTTGTAGTACTGAATGGTTGGGGTCAGGTTTGCCCACAGTTTGAGTCAGTTGTAGTACTGACATGGTTGGGGTCAGGTGTGCCCACAGTTTGAGTCAGTTGTAGTACTGACATGATTGGGGTTAGGTGTGCCCACAGTTTGAGTCAGTTGTAGTACTGAATGGTTGGGGTCAGGTGTGCCCACAGTTTGAGTCAGTTGTAGTACTGACATGGTTGGGGTCAGGTGTGCCCACAGTTTGAGTCAGTTGTAGTACTGACATGATTGGGGTTAGGTGTGCCCACAGTTTGAGTCAGTTGTAGTACTGAATGGTTGGGGTCAGGTGTGCCTACAGTTTGAGTCAGTTGTAGTACTGACATGATTGGGGTTAGGTGTGCCCACAGTTTGAGTCAGTTGTAGTACTGACATGGTTGGGGTCAGGTGTGCCCACAGTTTGAGTCAGTTGTAGTACTGACATGGTTGGGGTCAGGTGTGCCCACAGTTTGAGTCAGTTGTAGTACTGACATGATTGGGGTTAGGTGTGCCCACAGTTTGAGTCAGTTGTAGTACTGACATGATTGGGGTTAGGTGTGCCCACAGTTTGAGTCAGTTGTAGTACTGACATGATTGGGGTCAGGTGTGCCTACAGTTTGAGTCAGTTGTAGTAATGACATGGTTGGGGTCAGGTGTGCTCACAGTTTGAGTCAGTTGTAGTACTGACATGGTTGGGGTCAGGTGTGCCCACAGTTTGAGTCAGTTGTAGTACTGACATGGTTGGGGTCAGGTGTGCCCACAGTTTGAGTCAGTTGTAGTACTGACATGATTGGGGTTAGGTGTGCCCACAGTTTGAGTCAGTTGTAGTACTGAATGGTTGGGGTCAGGTTTGCCCACAGTTTGAGTCAGTTGTAGTACTGACATGGTTGGGGTCAGGTGTGCCCACAGTTTGAGTCAGTTGTAGTACTGACATGATTGGGGTTAGGTGTGCCCACAGTTTGAGTCAGTTGTAGTACTGAATGGTTGGGGTCAGGTGTGCCCACAGTTTGAGTCAGTTGTAGTACTGACATGGTTGAGGTCAGGTGTGCCCACAGTTTGAGTCAGTTGTAGTACTGACATGATTGGGGTTAGGTGTGCCCACAGTTTGAGTCAGTTGTAGTACTGAATGGTTGGGGTCAGGTGTGCCTACAGTTTGAGTCAGTTGTAATACTGACATGATTGGGGTTAGGTGTGCCCACAGTTTGAGTCAGTTGTAGTACTGACATGGTTGGGGTCAGGTGTGCCCACAGTTTGAGTCAGTTGTAGTACTGACATGATTGGGATCAGGTGTGGGGTCAGGTGTGCCTACAGTTTGAGTCAGTTGTAGTACTGACATGGTTGGGGTCAGGTGTGCCCACAGTTTGAGTCAGTTGTAGTACTGACATGATTGGGGTCAGGTGTGGGGTCAGGTGTGCCTACAGTTTGAGTCAGTTGTAGTACTGACATGGTTGGGGTCAGGTGTGCCCACAGTTTGAGTCAGTTGTAGTACTGACATGATTGTGGTCAGGTGTGGGGTCAGGTGTGCCTACAGTTTGAGTCAGTTGTAGTACTGACATGGTTGGGGTCAGGTGTGCCCACAGTTTGAGTCAGTTGTAGTACTGACATGATTGGGGTTAGGTGTGCCCACAGTTTGAGTCAGTTGTAGTACTGAATGGTTGGGGTCAGGTTTGCCCACAGTTTGAGTCAGTTGTAGTACTGACATGGTTGGGGTCAGGTGTGCCCACAGTTTGAGTCAGTTGTAGTACTGACATGATTGGGGTTAGGTGTGCCCACAGTTTGAGTCAGTTGTAGTACTGAATGGTTGGGGTCAGGTGTGCCCACAGTTTGAGTCAGTTGTAGTACTGACATGGTTGGGGTCAGGTGTGCCCACAGTTTGAGTCAGTTGTAGTACTGACATGATTGGGGTTAGGTGTGCCCACAGTTTGAGTCAGTTGTAGTACTGAATGGTTGGGGTCAGGTGTGCCTACAGTTTGAGTCAGTTGTAGTACTGACATGATTGGGGTTAGGTGTGCCCACAGTTTGAGTCAGTTGTAGTACTGACATGGTTGGGGTCAGGTGTGCCCACAGTTTGAGTCAGTTGTAGTACTGACATGGTTGGGGTCAGGTGTGCCCACAGTTTGAGTCAGTTGTAGTACTGACATGATTGGGGTTAGGTGTGCCCACAGTTTGAGTCAGTTGTAGTACTGACATGATTGGGGTTAGGTGTGCCCACAGTTTGAGTCAGTTGTAGTACTGACATGATTGGGGTCAGGTGTGCCTACAGTTTGAGTCAGTTGTAGTAATGACATGGTTGGGGGGTCAGGTGTGCTCACAGTTTGAGTCAGTTGTAGTACTGACATGGTTGGGGTCAGGTGTGCCCACAGTTTGAGTCAGTTGTAGTACTGACATGGTTGGGGTCAGGTGTGCCCACAGGTTGAGTCAGTTGTAGTACTGACATGGTTGGGGTCAGGTGTGCCTACAGTTTGAGTCAGTTGTAGTACTGACATGATTGGGGTCAGGTGTGCCTACAGTTTGAGTCAGTTGTAGTACTGACATGATTGGGGTCAGGTGTGGGGTCAGGTGTGCCTACAGTTTGAGCCAGTTTTAGTACTGACATGGTTGGGGTAGGTGTGCCCACAGTTTGAGTCAGTTGTAGTACTGACAAGGTTGGGGTCAGGTGTGCCTACAGTTTGAGTCAGTTGTAGTACTGACATGGTTCGGGTCAGGTGTGCCCACAGTTTGAGTCAGTTGTAGTACTGACATGATTGGGATCAGGTGTGGGGTCAGGTGTGCTCACAGTTTGAGTCAGTTGTAGTACTGACATAGTTCGGGTCAGGTGTACCCACAGTTTGAGTCAGTTGTAGTACTGACATGGTTGGGGTCAGGTGTGCTCACAGTTTGAGTCAGTTGTAGTACTGACCTAGTTCGGGTCAGGTGTGCCCACAGTTTGAGTCAGTTGTAGTACTGACATGGTTGGGGTCAGGTGTACCCTTGGTTTTTGGGCGTAGTGTAAGCCCATAATGGTAGGGTCAGGTGTGCCCACAGTTTGAGTCAGTTGTAGTAGTTCGGGTCAGGTGTACCCACAGTTTGAGTCAGTTGTAGTACTGACATAGTTCGGGTCAGGTGTACCCACAGTTTGAGTCAGTTGTAGTATTGCCCTAGTTCGGGTCAGGTGTACCTATGGTTTTTGGGCGTGGTGTAAGCCCATAATGGTAGGGGTCTGGTGTACTTCAAGTGCAGTTTTTAATGTGCGACAGGATACGCTTTTTTGGCATCCTGCACAATTTAAATTGTTTGCATTCAAAACAGTTTTGATTCAATTAAGCCTGCATTCGTCTTATGAACAAAACGTTGGTTCCTGCAACATTTTGTCTTCCTCCGTCCTAGGTGGTTTGGCCATTGGCGTTCCAGGGGAGATGGCGGGTTACTGGCTGGCCCATCAGCGTTATGGGGTCTTACCGTGGAATGAGCTATTCGAACCATCCATTTCATTAGCAGAGCAAGGTTTTCCTGTTGGAAAGACACTCGCTTCATCTATCTCGAAAAGAAGTAATTTCATATTGGCAGACGAATTGCTGAGGTTGGTTTATGTACAGTTTTTGTCTGTGAGATGTGTATTGATAACAAATTGTTTGGGCAGTTGTTTATTTAGTTATTTTTGTTGAGTTCGGTTCATTTAACTCCACAGTATATCACAAATATATCAAGAGAATAAAGTACTGTTTAAAGGCACTGTACACGTTTGGTAATGACTCAAAACAAATATTAGCATAAAAAACTTACTTGGTAACAAGCAACGGAGAGCTGTTGATAGTATAAAACATTGTAGGAAACGACTCCATCTGAATTAACGTAGTTTTTGAGAAAGAGGTAATTTCTCACTAAAATAATAAAAACTTCTTGCAAGAAGTTTTTATTACTATATGAAAGCACACAAATTTGTACAACAAGGGTGTTTTTTCTTTCATTGTTTTCTTGCAACTTCGATGACCATAGGAGCCTAAATTTTCACAGGCTTGTTATTTTATGCATATGTTGGGATACACCAAGTGAGAACACTGGTCTTTGACAATTACCAAACGTGTTCAGTGCCTTTAATGCAATGTAAAACGGAGGAGTGAAACTGTAGAATTTATTTTCTGAAGGCAATGTTAGATGGAAATCTGTTAGGAATAAGATCATTCGTAAAGTTGCCTCTGCTAAAAAAGATTTTTATCATAATCATGTCCAAAATCTAAAAACCAAAAATCCGGCTGGGTGGTATCGTACCATAAAACTGATGACTTCAGGCACTACTCCAAACCCTACAATTAACCCACCACCTGGAACGAATTGTAGTAATGATATGGATATTGCGAATAGCATCAATAATCATTTCACCTCGATTGGTAATAATTTATGTCCTTTGGATTTATCATCGCTTCCAGCTTATCTCCCTTCTCCTGAGCTTTGTCCAACCGTTCAAGAATGGGAGGTATTTTTCAACTAAAAAAGATCAGTTGTAGGAAGGCTGGAGGTCCGGATGGAATTCCAGCCCCGATTATTCGTGAATTTGCATATGAATTGAGTAAACCTCTTTCACACATTCTTAATTCATCGTACCAGGAAGGTGTGGTTCCTAATCAGTGGAAACAAGCCGTTGTTATTCCTCTGCCCAAAAGTTCTCCCCCAACTTGGAACAAACTTCGTCCTATTTCTTTAACTGATCATTTTGCCAAATTAGCTGAACATTTCGTTGTCCAGTGGATCATTTCAGATATCCAAGATAACTTGGATCCTAATCAGTATGGTAACAGAAAAGGAGTATCTACTTCCCATTATCTAGTTAAACTTGTTGATAATTTAAACGCTCATGCTGAGCTTACGAAGAGTCACAGTTCCTTGGTTGTTACAGATTTTACTAAGGCTTTTGATCTAGTTGATCATAATATTGTTATTCGTGATTTGCTTCACCTGGGTGCACGCCAATCAATTGTCCCCTGGGTTTGTAACTTTTTAACCAACAGATCCCAGTGTGTCAAATATAAACAAATTCTGTCCAATTATAATGTCCTTAAGGGTGGTCTCCCACAAGGGACTAAGTTCGGGCCGTTGGGTTTTCTTGCTAAAATTAATAGTGCAGTTCATTCTGAAAATGTCACTAATAGTCGATTGCTTAGTTTGAAATATGTTGACGATTTGACTATTGTGGAGAACACTGTAAGTAAAGATTTTCACAATATGCAATCTGTTTTGAATGAGTTCAGTGAATGGACTATTCAAAATAATATGAAAATCAATCCAGATAAGTGTGCTACAATGACTGTATGCTTTATGAAGAATATCACTCAGTTTCCTCCTCTACAAATTTCATCCACTGATCTCCACACTGTCGATTGTGTTAAGATTCTTGGCATCTTAATAAGTTCTGACCTCAAATGGGATAAACATGTTGATCAGATTTATCGTAAAGCTAGCAGTAAGATATACATGCTCAAACTATTGAAAAAGTTTCACTTATCCATTCCAGATTTATTAACAATTTATAAGGGTTACGTAAGACCTTTGACAGAGTATGCAGTCCCAGTATGGAATGCAGGGCTAACTAGAGCTCATGTCAACAAATTGGAGATTATTCAAAAGCGAGCTCTTAAGATTATTTTGGGTTTGGGTTATGTCAATTACGACCATGCTCTTATTAATTGCAATTTAGTGTCTCTCCATGACCGTAGAAAAATCTTTGCATCAGCTTTGCAACAAAGCTAAAAGATTCCGATGTGTTCCGTCAGTGGTTACCCCAGCCAAGAGGTTCTAGTATGCAATATCAATTAAGAAACACTAACAATCTTTCCGAAATTAAGTGCAAAACAAACAGATACAAAAATAGTCCGATACCTTACTTTATCAGTATTTTGAACCAAGTATAATTTTCTCTTTTTTAAGTGTGTGCTTTGTTTTTGTTTTTTGAATGTATTTTGTGTAAACCCGTTGCTTTTTTAAATATGTAATTTGATGTACATTGCAATGTTTTTAAATTTGTTATTGTGAACTTTGTAGCAATTTAGCCCCTGGGCTACAAATGCATTGTTTTAATAAACCAGAAATAATAATAATAATAATGTAGAGAAAAACATGCTTGCAAGCATGCGTCCTATAGAGAATGTGCTTAGACCCATACAAGTGATAATTATAACAAAGAACAATCTACTAAGGCCCAACCCCACAGAGCTGCTGAGGCACAACAATTTGCTGGGGCACAAAACAAATTGGGTCACCAGAAATAGATACTACCAAAATTACCAATTAATTCCAATTGGATATCCAGTTGGAAAGAATTGGATTGAGTTGGTATTGAGTTGGTGTTAGTTGGTTTATATTGGAATACTGAATTTCCAATTGGAATCAATTTGGACTCAGTTGGCT
Source organism: Plazaster borealis (assembly GCA_021014325.1). NCBI lineage: Eukaryota > Metazoa > Echinodermata > Asteroidea > Forcipulatida > Labidiasteridae > Plazaster > Plazaster borealis. The sequence goes on along the minus strand of JAJGQC010000778.1, from coordinate 96,073 downwards.
TGATTACATTGAATTGGAATTAGTTGGAATTTGTTTCCCAATTGAGACCAATAGGGTCCAGTTTGAAAAAAGTCCAATTGGGTTCAGTTGGAAAAAAATTCAAACTGAATCCAACTGAGTCCAATTGAGTCCAATTGGTTTTGTGCCAAAACACAACATTGGAAAAATTCCAATTGGTTCCAATTGGAAAGTTGAATTGGAAATTTTGGTAAGGGGAGCCCAAATCCCATTCGACAAGTACAATTTGTGACTGGTTTGCAGAAATTTGTTACGCATTTTCAACAGCTCAATGACGTTTAGCCTACGTATGACAACAATAAGCCCAAAGCAAAGGTTGCATTAAATGAACAAGTTATTACTTAATTATACAAAGAAAGCGAAGAAAAAAACTGCCTTATTTTGTTTTGAAGGGTTTCCAAATTGTTGTACGACATCAGTTGAATTTACGTTGCTCAGTGTTTCCGCTTTTGTGCAGGTTTATTTGTCATACACCATTGATGTTTACTGAAATAATCTGTCGCTAATGTTTTCTGGTGTTTTAATATTTATATTTAATTTCTAATTTTACAGAGTAAAATTATGAACAATTAAACTACCGGTAAACTCTTGCTTAACCCGCTTCAGTTTGTTTTAATAAAAACAATAATTTTAATCAAAATAGTAGCTAATTTATTGGATAACCGACGGATTTTTTTTTGTTTATACAAAACTTTACCATTGAAGATGTTGAGCTATTCTCTCGTCTACTTCTTTTTGGGAACAATAAACACAACTATTTGACAATGCTTTGATCGAATTTGCAGAGAAGTTTTTACGACCTCTACGGATGACCTACTCCGTGAAAACGATATCATGACGAGACCTAAACTGGCAGAGACTTACAGGAAAATATCACTAGAGGGCGGAGATGCTTTCTACAGAGGCGATCTTGCAGACGCTATTGCAGATATTGCAGACAGAGGTGAGGGGGTAAGGAATCAACAATATTTCAGGCTTGGAAATAATTTAAATTCAATTCGATTTGATTTATCTCGCCCAAGTTTACAAATAAAAAGTTATATTTGTTTTCCCAGTGTATGCACTAAAAACATTCAAATTCAATACTGACTACACAAGACAATGAATTACAAACCTCATGGTTACCTTCATATGTTAAACTTTATAGATGTTAGGTTTTATAGAGCGCCATTTTGAAGAAGAATTTTCTGTGAAGCTGCCATCTTTGCTGGACTCCCTGTGGACCCAGACTTTTTTAATTTTACATTTGTGTTGGCGTCGTAGAGTGAAGATTCCAGACTCTTCGAATACATTTTTTTCTTCTCTGTATCATCAGGTGGTATCATCACAAAGGAGGATCTTGCCCGCTACCGATGTAAGAGAAGAAAAGCTCTGGTGGTCGAGGTTGACGGTGTGAACATCTACACACCTCCTCCCCGTCGAGTGGGGCCGTCTACTCACTCATTATGAATATTCTAGAAGGTATGGGTAAATTCTGACCTGGGGCCGATTTCACTAATGCTTTTCGATCATCGCAAACTCCGAAACCGATCGCTAAATCCAAAATCAATCGCAACTTAGCAATGGATTTTAGATAACGATTTCACTAAATATTTGCGACGAATCCCATCGCGAAACCGGCCCCTGGGCCCAATTTAACACAAATTAAGTTCGCACACTAGAATAAGGTTACCAGCCAAAATGCCATGTAACATGTGCTATCTTCGACTGGTATCCTGCTCCTCTTTGCTTAGCACAAAATTGTGCCGAACTTCATGTGGGTGACATGTTGCCATTGTAGTAAATCAGGTATTACAATATTGGCATGAAACGAAATTGTCATGGTTTATTGTATGATCCTTGAAATTTTGACTTCGTTTTGTGCTCTTTTTTCTCCCCTTTTTTTGGGGGTGGGCGTTACGCGTGCGTTTCGTTCTAATGAACAGCGGCAAAATGGCTGCGATGGTACCTTCATCACAAAAGGCACAATTGTATGTCACTGTCATGTTTTACGAAAGTGTGAGGGCATCGATGGCTAGTCAATTAGGCCGTATCCGAATCAAGCGACTTTGGCTACGGCTATGGCCGTTGGCTGCTGGCCTCTGGCCTGCTAAGACAACGTTGGATAAGGCATTTTCAGGAATCGGGACATAGCCACTGCGGAAGCCGTCTTGTTCTTCTATCCAATCACAACTATTTATTTATGTGTTTATTTTTGTATTCATGTAGTTGTTTTCTGTTTCATTTAGTTTGTTTCTATTTCATTTATCTATTTATATATTAGTAGATTTACATATTTGTTTACAATTCTAACCACCAGTTAGTTTGAATTGTTCTTTTTACGGGCAGGTTTAACCTTCTTTTTTATTGAAAAGTTGAGAAAAAATATTTACTCCTCAGCCGTGCCCTCTCCACATTTTGCATTTGTCCTCGTACAATTTTATCTTGTGCAATTGTATAATACATTTTGTGTATCTGTTTTTGAGCAGTAGAGTAGAATGAAGAGTAATAACAATTTAATAGTAACTAGACATTAAAAGAGTAGAATAAAGAGTAATAACAACTTAATAGTAACTAGACATTAAATGAGTAGAATGAAGAGTAATAACAATTTAATAGTAACTAGACATTAAAAGAGTAGAATGAATAGTAATAACAATTTAATAGTAACTAGACATTAAAAGAGTATGAATGAAGAGTAATAACAATTTAATAGTAACTAGACATCTCTTCATTTTCCTTCCAGGTTATGACTTTAGTCCTGAGAGTGTGGCCAACAGTGAGAAGAAGATCTTGACTGCTCATCGCATCGTAGAGGCCTTCAAGTTTTCATTCGCCGGTCGATCGTTCCTTGGGGATGAAGACTTTGTTGATGTTAAAGAGGTCGGTGATGGTTATTCGTAATAATAATGACATTGAAATTTTGTTCGTCAAACACAGATTTCATTCTCATTTGCATCAAGTTTAAGCACATACTAAAACCAAAGTATGACACTGCTTTTGTCACGCTTATCGTACACTAGGCCACACAAACAAAACTAGTTGATCATCTCCGCCCGACCCTACGAAACCCCCGACCCTATCTTTATGTTTATATTTTTTAAATCATAAAAACAGTCTTTTCAATGATCTTTTCAGTCAAATTTGGCTCCCAGATTTTTCAGCTGATATTTTTTCAAAATCCATAGGTTGGAAATTGATGTATGAAGAAAATTTATTCATGTTGGCAAAAACAAGAACATTCTTCAAATATTTACTTAGGCCACACTGCGTTTTAGTGGTTTTTTGGTATCCTTAGTGCTTGTTGTGTTCGTCAGAAATTATAATGTCTTCATTGGCGTTAATACTTGGACTTTATGTTGATAATCAGCACACTTCTGATCTACCTTTGTTTGAAAATCACCCCAATTTCAATTTACATTTTTTCTGTTTTGATTCAGTTGGTAAGCAACATGACGTCACAGGCTTACGCCGACTTGCTGCGCGCGCAGATCATTGATGACGCCACTCATGACCTTTCTTACTACAACACTTTCTACAACCGGCCAGATAGCGGCACGTCACACTTATCGGTTGTTGACGGTGATGGCAATGCTGTTGGTATCACAAGTACAATAAATTTAGAGTAAGTTTAAAAGCACCCCCCCCCCCCCACCGCCCTCCCCGAATTTGCATGAACACTAACGTCTGGTTAGGCCTACTTTAAATGTTGATATTTCGCCATAGAAAAAGACAGTTTTCCGACAACAATTTAAAATCCTTGTACACTCAGCCATGCACGCTATTCGTCTTTCATTGCGTTTCCACCAGGTTTGGTTCCAAAGTTATGGGTTCTAGAACCGGAATCATATTCAATGACGAGATGGACGACTTCTCCAAGCCCAACAAGACGAACTACTTTGGTTTACCGGCCTCTCCGAGCAACTTAATCAGGCCAGGGAAGCGCCCCATGTCCTCAATGACTCCTACTATAGCTGTGAACAAGGACGGGACCGTCAAGTTGGTGATTGGGGCGTCGGGTGGTCCGCGTATCATTACGGCAATAACTCAGGTAATGTTTTTGTTACTATGAAGAGGTCTTCGTAGCCTAATTTTGATCGATACTAATTTTGATCGATGCTTGATTCTGATATTTTTCTGAAATGGATTTTTCAGGTTTCTGCGGATACATTTTGGTTCGGTGACGACCTGAAGGAAGCTATCCAACGCAGACGTCTCCATCATCAACTTGTGCCTAATATTGTCATATACGAAGAAGGTTATAATCAGGTGAGAAAACAGAAAGAAGAGGTCTTCAGCTACAGTACTTCAAAGACAAAGTGCGAGTCCTGCCATTTTCGTAAAAATGTTTGGTTTGTTTTTGTATACGCAGTTCGTATATAGCGCTTTTATCACACCCGAAGGCGTCAAAGCGCTCATTATTTGTCTACGAAGTATGCCATGTTCGAAATATTATAGGACCCATTTATTTACCTAGCACCATGTAACGGTTTAAAGGGTGCTATTATACTAGAAAAAACGGGGCGAACCCCTTCTCTTAACGATAAGTGCACTGGGTTATTTTATGTGCATTACACAACACATGGGACCAACGGCTTTGCGAGAGCATTAATGGTTAAGTGCCTTGCTTAAGGACACAAGTGGTCAAGACCGGGACTCGGACCCACACTCCGCTGATCAGAAACACCAGAGCTTGAGTCCGGTGTGCTTGACCCCACTCGGCCACGACACGCCATTCACCCTGACAGTTTAATTAAGGTTTCACTGTTTGCCTCAAAATAATTACTACATTCTTCTTCATGCTTGCAAACTTTATACTGTTTAGGCACCTTTCATAAGGCGCACGAGGGCGCTCTTTACTGTAAACCTTTGTAAAACTGTAAACCTTTCCACTGACACGCACGGTCCGCTTCACAGCGTCTCGAACTTTGTTATGGTTCCCCGACTCAATATTCACATTCAGTGATTCATAACCTTTAGTTTGATACTTAACTCTCTTCAATTCAAAATTAACAAAGTTATCAATAATTGCAAAGAGTCACTTGCTCTATACTTCAGCCGCAGAACACATGCTGACTTCATGTGAATGGTTTTTAAATTAAAGATTATAATAACGGCAAAAATAAACGTTCATCTGCATGTCCAAATCGAAAAATTGCATTTGAAGTCCCGAAACTTACAATTGTTTATTTCCAAAATCGCCCTTATGAAAACATGACCACTGATTTTGATGATTTTTTTTTCTCTCACAATTTGTGTGGTATAGGCTAAACTTAATTTCAGGTTATTTATCTTCATCAGCTACGCAAAACTCCCACGCAGATTGGCTATCACACGCTCTAACTAGGGCTATTTCAGGCATTATTGCAGAGACTTATATAGACTTTTGTTGATAAACAGACCGCGCCTGGTTGGCATGGACAGCCGAATGTTAGCAAAACATTCAATTGTGTTAATTTACAGATGTTGTGACCAATTAATTCAACATGTCTGCAAATTGTCAACTTAAAAAAGAAAATCCCATGATTGGTTGCTTTGTTTCCAACAAATTCAACACTATTTTTGAATATTTTGTGTAACATTATTACAAACTGTGGCTATCTGTTTTTGCTTTACATTTATGGCTTCCCATAGTAAGTTTTCCAACATGGGTTGACAAAAACTCGGGCTGTGATGTTGCAATAGAAAGGTCTAATGATAGAGTTGCGACAACTTGTAATTCGGTCAAAGCACGCCTGTGACTAGACTGCACATTGGGTTGTGCTGCATTTGGACTAAAAATGGCGTCTAGCAACCACGTGACCAAAGAAAACTGGTCCCTCTATGTCGCAACTCTCTGCATAGCTCTGCAATACTGCATATCAGGTAGAACAGAAACCACCACGATCACAGACTTGGAAGCAAGTCTAGGTCAAGGCCTATAGTGAACTCTTTGTTGTTTCCCTGAAAAAGGGGGCGCTTTTCTTTAGTACAAGAAACGAATAATTAGACAAATCAAGAGACAAAAATGCTTTATCGTTCGTTTTTTTATAGGACGTTATCAACGGCCTGAGAGAAAGAGGCAATAATCCAGAACTCTCGGACAAGATCGCATTTGTGCAGGGCATACTGCGAGATGAGAACGGATTCCTGAATGCGTACAGTGATGACAGAAAAGGAGGCTATCCGGCTGGTATCTAAAAGGGCTGCACAGGAAATAAACCAATGAAAAATATCAGCATCAGAAGACTTTGTATTAAAGATTGGGCATTGCCTTAAGATTGAGCGCTTTGGGGCTACACTAAAAGATATGTTATCAAAAATGTGAATATGCTTGGAAAGATATTTGAACATAGTAGAATATAACGATTCATAAATATCCCTTGAAATTTTGTGTTTTTTGTGTAATTTCGAATGAGAAATTGAATTAGCTGTCGCAAACTGCTTACCAATCAAAAGGAAATGCAAAAATAGGTGTTTTAGTGCACGAACAACTCTTGAAAAGGACAAGGAGTCATTGCAAACAGCAAAACTTTGAGAGATTTTAGGTAATGTGCCCCCATAGTTGGTGTAATTATTGCATCGGGAATAAGGAACGTTTTGGCTTGTTACCCTCAGACTGATTTGTAGTTAGCAATGTATAATATTATTATACTCAGATTCGAATGAAACAAAGGAACATGTTATTCTTTGATTGAATGTCACAGCCTTGAAAACTTTTTTTTATTTTCCGTAAATAAAATTGTGCCGATGCCGAAAACTGTTTGGCTATCCTGCCGCACATAAAACCTTATTCGGGGCACACCTCTCCCCAACCTTTTAGGGCATACACTGCGCCTAAAATAATAAAATGCACACAATAAAATAAAGGGGGTACACCAGACCCAAACCATGTCAGCATTAAAACTGACTAAACTGTTTGCACACGGGGGCAAAACATATGGGTACACCTGACCCTAACCATGTCAGTATTAAAACTGACTAAATGATTTGCACACGGGGGCAAAACATTATGGGTACACCTGACCCGAACCATGTCAGCATTAAGTCTGACTAAATTGTTTGCACACGGGGGCAAAACATATGGGTACACCTGACCCTAACCATGTCAGTATTAAAACTGACTAAATGATTTGCACACGGGGGCAAAACATTATGGGTACACCTGACCCGAACCATGTCAGTATACTGACGCACACGGGGGCAACAAATATGGGCACACGTGACCCGAACCTGCGGTCACGGTCCAATTAAATTTAAGAACAATATAGTAATCACACATGTAAATTATACAATGATTTTAACCAATCAAGTAAGCTGTGAGTTTCCACCTTGGCACATACGGTCGGAAATAGCCCCTGTGGTACATCAGAGCGCTATCACAACTTCTTGTAACAATGCATGTAACTAATTTAGAAGTTTACTGATAACTTGATTAAGCAAAAGTTTTGCTGAAAAGTAAAACATTGAATTTAATTTTAACCAGAAAAATTTTAACGTGAAAAAACCAAGCAAGTCATTGCAAGAAGCCACACAAGCAATTTGTATAACGGGTGGGCAGTGGTGGGATTTGAAAAAACTTTACAATCTCCGCAAATTATTTCCATGCATTCAAAGGCAAGAAGACTATGACGAAAGTGATTTATCCCCCAACTTTCCCGCTTGCTCAAGCGTCCCCAGCAACGCAAGAATTAAAGCCATTGGTTGCTTTTCCTGTACCGCGTCAAAACTGCTTATATAACATAATTTGTAACACATTCATTTTCCCAATACATTATACAGCAATATGTTTTCTGCCCGCGAAATTGTTGGGGGACCTAGATTTGTAAGAATTTACACAGTGCGCCCGCACGCACGTGAACCTAAGTTGGTTCACCTAAGTTGTCAATGTTTTGTAATAATAATAAAACAATACATGCATGCGTACCGCCGTGACATGAGAAACTGTTTTCCCTGCGTATAAAGCATTGATTTGATCGTTTAGGCGATAAAATGAATTATACTCAGATTCGATTCAATGTCTAGATGTTCACCTCCATTATAATACATTTAAAAATAGTAACAACATTAAATATTAATACTTATCAATCAAAACGCAATAGGCATAAACGTCCAGCGTAGTTATCTTCGCAAATTAATAAGATTAATGACAATGATAATATAATTTTACCCTGTGGCGAATACCGGTATCTGATCAAACCGAAATTTCAATTTTACACCCATTGGCTTTCTTTTGATAAAATCTAAAAATGTCAAACAACCACATTAAAGAATAACTATTGAGCATAGATGTACTATGTGGTTGACATTGAATGTTTATATATAATAATTACTTCAGCTATTGTGACATGCATTATTTTTTTTCAAGTGTGAATTTTGAAGATACATTTTTCAAAGGCATTTTTGCTAGGATTCCAAATATCAAAATATAATGTTTAAAGGTTTGAGATAAGACAATGAAAACTACATCAGGAGATGTGTAGCTGATAAACAGCGAAATCGTAGATCTTGATCATCTTTGAGTCGAAAATAACGTGTTTTTCGATATATTTTTTACCTCCATCTACTCGGTTATGTTCAATTCAGTAATAATTCAACTTAAAGGCACCTGGAAATATATATATATATATATATATTTTTACAGAAGAGTATATGTATATTAACAATAAAACAATTTTTTGAGTAATTGTTTGTCACGATTGATATGTTAAAAAAATTGATAAAGTTGTTTGAGGGTGACTCCGCCCATCCCTTTTTGTGACGTCAATCGAGGCAGACTTCGCCGCGATCGAACATCGACCCCCTCGAACTTGCCTGCATTTACGTGCAAGTAGTGAGCTTGTACGTTTCGTTTGGTTATCCCAAAAAAGCGATTTTTCGTGCATTTTCCCGGCAATGCTGGATGCAGCAAAACGATTAAAGATGGGGTCAGTTAGCATTTTTTTCCTGCAGATCCCAAATATGGGCAGTTACGGGCATCGAAAGTCAGGCTAACGAGGGCAAAGTGGTCCGGTCCGACATCGTTTTAAGCGCTGCAGCGAACATGTTTCTGGTGTTCGGATCGACTTGAGCTGTATGCTGCGCCGCGGCACGCCGATCCGATTTGTCATCACGGATTCACGGGGCCGCTAAAATACCTCGTATTATCCATGTTCTCGTTATGACCGTGCTCGTATCTTCCGTTTTTTAAAAGACATAGAAACGCGCATGGGCCAGTTCGGGACCGGTGAAAACCTCGTATAAACGTCGACTGTACACTGTCCTAGGATTGCATTGGGTGACGTCCGAATACGAAAACGCATCATACTGATCAGGTACCCAGACGTAATGTACAGGGCCAGACTACACATTTTCTCTTCAAATATCCCGTGCCTCAATTGACGTCACGAACAGCGCCATGTAAACGGGGGCCTATTTTTAAATTTGTAATTAAAATAAAAACACAATTTTTTAACCTTGGTTAATTGTTTATTCACATTCCACTCATCAAAATGTATATATTAACGACAGAAGCTTTATTTTGACAAAATACCACTGCCAGGTGCATTTAATTAAACTTATTTACACAAAGCTGCAGTCAAAACGTACTTACAATTCTGCATCTTTGAACAGACTATTTCCATTCACAAATCCTAATGCGTTAAATTGTTTGCGGTCGCATGTATCCACCCGTTTAGCGATATCCTTCATACTTCAGCCGCAGTTTAGCAGTTTCAAAAAATGCATATTATATACAATAACAGTTTCGAATATCTAACTTTTCACCCCCATAACAGTACATTTAAGAATAGCTACAACATTTAAATATTAACATATATCAATCAAAATGCATATATATAAATTTTGGTTTTACCCATAAATCGATGTGTGTTAGCACTGTCTACTCATTACTTTCCAGAGTCCTGTGAAAAATATCACAGGCTTATTACTCGGGTGGGATTCGAACCCACGACCCTTGCAATTCTAGAGCAGTGTCTTACCAACTAGACTACCGTGATTGCCCGGTAGCTAGAGGCAGTTCGAATCCTATGTTTTGGCAGCGGGTACCGCAACGATTATAATAGATGTAAAATTTGCATCGGGGATAAAGTATATAAATTTTGGTTTTTACCCATACACCGATGTGTGTTAGCACTGTATACTTTATCCCCGATGCAAATTTAACATCTATTATAAAATGCATATAGTTATGCAAATTGTCTTTGCTAATTAATAAGATTAATAAGAATAAGATCGTGGTGCTATATTGCATCAAAAGAGTTACACACCTATTATTGATGTTTTTGCCGTGATACCTCCAGATCCTTTATTAGTTAAATGGACCATCCACTATAATAACGATAGATGGAACATTTAGTCATCACACCGTCCGCTGCAGTTGAAACTTCTCCATGTAAAAATCTCATAATGATTGTGAGGTCCTTGGGAACAAGACCTCTGAGAGACAGTCTAACAAACATATAGTTATCTTTTCTCTTTCGATCAAAAGCGCTGGTCGCCATTTAAGCGTATTCCTTCTTTAAATCAAAACTAAATCAATTCTATTTGCGTTTGATATCAATCAGGCCTTTATATTTCTGAAGTAACAATTTTGACAGTGCTGCAAACAGATGAGTACATTTCTCCCTCAACTTTCCGGACCTATCCATTCTACGATTATCCCACCTTTTTCCACAATCTGATTCGTATTCATTGTTTGTTTCTCCATTCGCCCAATTCTCATACGCGTTGGTGTCACCCTTCAACGGACAGTGCTGCCATTTTCGGCAGGTCAACGTTCTCCTCCCGTCCATGGCTATATCTAAACACTATGCGCAATCAATATTTGATTATCTTGTATTTTTCTTCAAATCAAAACATATATATATTTCAACAACAAATTTTTGGGATCTATCCATTTCTACTGATGTTTTCGTTGGTCGATGCCAGTTTCTGCAGTTGAAACAAGTGGTATGTTTTAGATGCCTCCATCGTTTTCTTCGTCAGTCGTTTTCTGAGTAGTCTTGTTACTGGCCGGGCAATCTTGTTCCAGTAGATTGAAGGAGTGACATCGAGGGTGTGATCGGCAAGACTTGCCGCACGACGTAACACCATTGCCCATTAACTCCTCCATGGCGTGGTGTAGCAGGCACTGAGGAGTGAGGCGGCCGTTAATGTCGGTCAGCGTGGTGGATACCGTTGTGTTCTTCACATGTCGCTTACAGACTGCGTACAAGTCGTTAAGACTGCATTGAGTATCGTCCCATTGACCATTACGAATATACCACATATGTACACAATCTGATTCAGGTAGATTGTTTGGTTCTCCATTCGCCCAATTCTCATATACATTGGTCTCACCCTTCAACGGACAGTGCTGCCACTTTCCCTCCTCCTCGATGTCATTACAACCAATCCAGAGATTGGTGCCTGGTGTCTGATCAAACTCTTTTAGGAATAGTCCCCATATGTAATCCTGTTCGGATTGTGAGTTTGGGATGGCCAGGTTTGCTCGTGACTCGGCACAAGTGCGATTGGCTTCGTACCAATCCATCTTGTCAGTTATAATGAAGTAACATGACTCGCCGTATCGGTGCCAATCAGGAGGGCAGATTTCAGCCAGCAGACGACCATGACAAACACACAGAGTAACAATTACTTGAATAATATACATGGTGTTATAAGACAGGAATAACACCCTAGAATGTATCAAAGAAGGACTCTAAGTAAAGACAGTGATACAACCAAGTCCTTTTGAAAAGACGGTCAAACTGAGAAATGGCTGCTCTCTTCGGCTCCATATAGGCCTACTAGAAACGTTGTCAGTAGAGCCAAATTGGTGAATACAGAGAGTTACTAATTGGCAACTCGATGTTTTTTTCGTTTCCCTGGCAACGATATTTAATTATAACCACCGTGGGGTAATGCCTCGGTATAGGTTTGAATATGAATCACGATCTCTTAATGACACCTTAATTACTGACCTACGTACATAGACAATTTCACTATATAACAGGCTGGTGGTTACCAGCCAAAATACCATGCATGGTGTACGCATTGTTAATGGTCCCCGGCTCCCTTTTGCTCAGCAGACTTTTTGTTCAAGGTATTGTACAGGATTGGTAAGGATAAACAAAATCACAGTTTAATTTTAGTCTGATTGTGAAGTTCATACTAGAAATCTTTTGTTTTTACCTACGAAATATTCCCCTCTGAAATGAAGTCTGAAATGAAGTCATATTGAAGAAAACTGTATCTGAAAACCTCAATAAACGTATCAACTGACAACCAAAATTTATGGTTTTTCACACAAAACATGAACACTGTCTGCGACTATTTATAGATGCTCTACCATTCCTGTATAATACCTTTAAACAGTATTGTCTGCTTCGCAAACTACAGTTTTAAATTGGCCAGAAGCTCACCTTAGAAAAATGGATGCACTTGTGCCCCCTAAAATTTCACCCTAATTTTAGTCTGAAATCTAACTGATAATCTTGTGAAATATTTCCCTCTAAAATGAAGTCATATTCGAAAAAAATGTATCTGAAACCCAAAAACAAAACAAACAAAAAACGCAATTTTTGGTTGTGACAATCAAAGATAAGAACAATGTGTTTATATGCTGAAAATTGTGCACGGTTGTTCACTATTTTCTCCTAACTCAGACCAATTTTCACAGGTTTGTTAGTTTATGTATATGGTTGATCGCAATAATTATGACCACTGTCTGTGACTATAGTCAGCTCTTGTATAATACCTTTAAGCAACATTGTCTGCTTCATCAGTCTTACAAAATTGGTCTCTATTCACAATTAGTGGCAGAACTATAGGAGGTAGGCAAGGGGGCGCACATGCCCCTCCCCACCAACTGATATCCGTGCCCCGGGTGCCCTACTTATTTGTAATCTGGATTATTGAGTTAAACAATTACCATAATAAAATATTACATGTTATAAGCTAAATATGTAGTACATCTTTAGTTTATTTTTATTTAAAAATGTTTAGGTCCAAGGTCCTCCAACTAGTTAAATTAGAATTTAGAGACACTTCGGAACATGGAGGGTTTACATAGGGTTAAGGATGGGTAAGGGTCAGAGTTAAGGTTAGGGTTATGCTATAATAAGTTAAGATTAGGGTCAGGATTAGGGTCAGTGTTATAGTCAGGGTAAGGATTAGAGTCAGAAGAAGGGTTAGGGTTAGAGTCCAATTCAGCGTCACCTTCAATCATGACATTATTTATAGCGCGTTTTGTATTTGTGTACAAAAGACATGGCTCTATTATTTGGTTGTCACAAAACACATTTATTCATAATAAGCTAAATTTAAGTTTCCTGTATCACAGTTTACCATTAATATGTAAATCTGAGCATGTTTTATGCACACTACATGGACCCATACGAGATATAAACTTATTTAAAGGCATCGTGCACGTTTGGTATTTGTCAAAGACAGGTTTTCTCACTTGGTGTATCCCTACATACGCATAAAATAACAAGCCTGTGAAAATTTGGGCTCAATTGGTCATCGAAGTTGCAAGAAAATGATGAAAGAAAAACACCCTTGTTGTACAAATTTGTGTGCTTTCATATAGGAATAAAAACTTCTTGCAAGAAGTTGTTATTCTTTTAGTGAGAAATTACCTCTTTCTCAAAAACTACGCTACTTCAGAGGGGGTCGTTTCCTACAATGTGTTATACTATCAACAGCTCTCCGTTGCTTGTTACCAAGTAAGTTTTTATGCTAATATTTGTTTTGAGTCATTACTAAACGTGTACGATACCTTGAAGTCTATAGGAATTTTACAGAAAAAGTATGCTGTAAATATGAAAAGACGGTGAATCTTAGAAATGGCTGCTCTATTCGGCTCCATATACTAAACACGTTGTCGGTATGAACCGAATTGGCGAATACAGAGAGAGATATGGTAGCTCGATGTTTTGTTTTATTTCCCTGGCAACGAGATATAATTATAACCACCGCGGGGTAATGTCTCTGTATAGGTTTGAATATGAATCACCATCTTTTATAAATTACACCCAAATCACTGATCTACATACATACACTAAACAATTTCACTGTATACCAGGCTGATGGTTACCAGCCAAAACACCATGAATTGTGTACGCACTTTTATAAGTTCCCTCTTTTCCTTTGGCTAAGCAGACATTTCGTTAAGCAATATTTTCTGCTTCATCAGTTTGACAAAATTGTGCCCTATCAGCCAGTGGCGTAACTAAGGGAGAAAAGGGGGCGCAGATGCCCCCCCCCCCCCACCAACTGATATCCGTACCCCGGGTCCCCCCCCCACATTATTTGAAATCTGGATCATTGTTATAAGTTCTAACTTTAATATTTTAGAAACGTTTTTTTTCTATTTACACGCAGACATTGTATAGTAGTTTTTACATCCACGTCAGATTCTTACAAAATTGTACACGGTTTATCAAGGGCGCTGAAAAGGGGCTTGTTTAAGAAAAATGCAAACGGAAACTACAGTCCTAAATCAGCCAGAAGCCCCCCCCCCCACCCCCCCCATGTGCACTACCTAGTGCCCCCTAAAATTTTACCCTCTGGCGATTATCTATTTGTTTTTAAAAGTGTGATTATCTTTGTGATAATCGTTGAGTCGAAAATATTGTGTTTTTCATGTATTTTTACATCCATCTACCCAGTAATGTTCAATTCAGTAACATTTAAACTTATTTTACACAATGCTGCAGTAAAAATGTACTTGAAATTCGGCATTGTTGATGACTATCAATAGACTATTTCCATTCACAAATTCAAAGGCGCTAAAGTGTTTTCCTTCCGCATGTATCTACCGGCTACCCGTTGAATAAAAATTGCCTTTATACTTCAGCAGCAGTTTAGCAATTTCAAAATATGCGAGTTATATACGATTTCAGTTTTGAATATCTAAATGTTCACCTCCATTACAATACATTTAAAATAGTAACAACATTTTAATATTAATAATTATTGATCAAAACGCGTTAACTAGACGTCGCGTAGTTGTCTTCGCTAATTATTAATAAGATTAATGAAAATGATAATATATAAGTGAAACCTATGACGAATATCTTATCAAATCTGAATTTCAGTTTTACACTCAGTGATGTATAAAATCAAAAAATGTAAAACAACCCATTAAAGAATAACAGTTGAGCATAGATATACAATGTGGTTGACATTGAAAGTTTACTTAAATTTGCGTTTATATAACAATTGCTTCAGCTATTGTGACACGCATTTTGATATCCTTTTTTTTCAAGTGTGAATTTTGAAGATACATTTTTTTCAAAGGCATTTTTGCTATGATTCCGAATGGTTAAAATATAATGTTTGAAGGTTTGAGATATGACAATAAAAACTACATCATGGTTTTTTTAAATATATTTTTATCTCCATCTACTCAGTAATGTTCACTTCAGTAATGATTAAACTTAATAAAACTTATTTACACAAAGCTGCAGTCAAAATGTACTTACAATTCTGCATCTTTGATTAATATTAATAGACTATTTCCATTCACAAATCCTAACGCGCTAAATTGTTTTCCGGTCGCATGTATCCACCCGTATAGCGAAAACTTTCCTTTATACTGCAGCAGCAGTTTAGCAGTTTCAGAAAAATGCATATTATAAACGATCGCAGTTGTGAATATCTAAATTTTCACCTCCATCACAATACATTTAAAGATAGCAACAAGTTATATTGGTATATATCAATCAAAACGCGTTAACTACGTCAAGCGTATAGTTAAGTGAATTGTCTTTCCTAATTAAGAAGATTAATGAGAATAAAATTGTGGTGCTATATTGCATCAAATGTTACAAACTGATTATCGATGTTTTTTGCCGTGATACCTCCAGATCCTTTATTAGTTAAATGGACCATCCACTATAACAACAATAGATGGAACATTTAGTCATCACACCGTCCTCTGCAGTTGAATCTTCTCCACGTAAAAATCTCGTAATGATTGTGAGGTCCTTGGGAACAAGACCTCTGAGAGACAGTCTAACAAAAATATAGTTATCGTTTCTCTTTCGATCAAAAGCGCTGGACGCCATTTAAGCGTATTCCTTCTTTAAATCAAAACTAAAGCAATTCTACTTGCGTTTGATATCAGTCAGGCCTTTATATTTCTGCAGTAACAATTTTGACAGTGCTGCAAACAAATGAGTACATTTCTCCCTCAACTTTCCAACTTTCCATTCGGACCTATCCATTCTACGATTATCCCACCTTTTTCCACAATCTGATTCGTATTCGGTTCTCCATTCGCCCAACTCTCATACGCGTTGGTGTCACCCTTCAAAGGACAGTGCTGCCATTTTCGGCAGGTCAACGTCCTCCTCCTGTCCATGGCTATATCTAGACACTATGCGCAATCATTGTTTGATTATCTTGTATTTTTTTCAAATCAAAACATTTCTCCATCAACTTTCTGGATCTATCTATTTCTTTTGGTGTATTTCTGGATGGAGACCAGTTTCTACAGATCAAACAAGTGGTTATGTCCTAGATACCTCCATCGTTTTCTTCGTCAGTCGTTTTCTGAGTAGTCTTGCTACCAGCCGGGCAATCTTGTTCCAGCAGATTGAAGGAGTGACCTCGAGGGTGTGATCGGCAAGACTTGCCGCACGACGTAACACCATTGCCCATTAACTCCTCCATGGCGTGGTGTAGCAGGCACTGAGGAGTGAGTCGGCCGTAAATGTCGGTCAGCGTGGTGGATACCATGGTGTTCTTCACATGTCGCTCACAGACTGCGTAAAAGTCTTTACGACTGCATTGAGTATCGTCCCATTGACTATTACCATTATAATTGTACCACATTTGTCCACAATCTGATTCGTATCCATTGTTTGGTTCTCCATTCGCCCAATTCTCATAGACATTGGTCTCACCCTTCAACGGACAGTGCTGCCACTTTCCCTCCTCCTCGATGTCATTACAACCAATCCAGAGATCGGTGCCTGGTGTCTGATTAAACTCTTTTAGGAATAGTTCCCATATGTAATCCTGTTCGGATTGTGAGTTTGGGATGGCTAGGTTTGCTCGTGACTCGGCACAAGTGCGATTGGCTTCGTACCAATCCATCATGTCAGTTATAATGAAGTAACATGACTCGCCGTATCGGTGCCAATCAGGAGGGCAGATTTCAGCCAGCAGACGGCCAGAACAGACACACAGAACAAAAACTACTTGAATAATATCCATGATTCTGTATGACAAGAATAACACAATTAAGAATGTGTCAAAAAGGACTATTGCTAAGTATAAAGACTGTGGGTACAACCAGCTGAGTGTTTAATGTCCGGTTGAACAGAAATGGCTGCTCCCTTCAGCTCTTTATAGCTGTAGCTTTATAGTGTTAGTAGAACCAGATCAAAATGCTGCTATTTATAGGTCGGATATTTAATTATCCCTGGCCCCAAATTGCAGTGTTTTTCCCATTTCCATGGCAACGAATGGAAACCATGGCGACGCATTGAAAAGGTTTATTTAATAAAGGCTAGCAGGTTTATTTATTATAAAGGTTTATTTAATAAAAGCTAGCAATTACCATCTCTTCATTAACACTAGAAGAGGCCTTGAACGAAAATTAATGGCCGATCTAACGCACGTAATTTCAGCAGGCGTAGTGACAGCACTTGCAAAACGCCTTGTGCTATGAAACGGTTGTGGTTTGAAAACGTGCGCATAAGTTCTTTTGCAAATGTTTGCATTGTTCACCAGAGAGGAACGCACCCCTGCTGCTACTGCCCATTTAACAAAAATTATGTTTGGATATTAAAAAGTAGAGATTAGCATTTGAGACCAGAGGCTATTCATCGTTTTAAAATAAACTTAAGGACCACTCAGAATAACCAATATGAAAAAAAATCTATTTTATTTCGAAATTTTGTCGACCCCAAAAAAACTAAACAAATCGAGTTTCAGTTTGAATTTGGAGGAAACGGTACGATGAAAATTGAATCATTGTTTTGACATGATTTTTACCTAACTAAAACAAGAAACAGTGGCATAGCAATGCAATTTATTTATGAGAATGAAATCGTGGTGCTATCTTGCATTAAAAGATATACACACTGATACTGAAAACTTTTTGCCGTGATTGCGCCAGATCCTTTATTAGTTAAATGGACCATCCACTATAATAGCGATAGATGGAACATTTAGTCATCACACCGTCCTCTGCAGTTGAAACTTCTCCACGTAAAAATCTCATAATGATTGTGAGAGACTTTCTGACAAAAATATAGTTATCGTTTCTTTTTCGATAAAAAGCGCTGGTCATCATTCACGCGTATTCCTTCTAGATATCCAAACTAAACCAATTCTCCGTGTGTTTTATATCATTAAGGTCTTCATATTTCTGCAGAATCAGTTTTGAAAGTGCTGCCAACAAATGTATATATTTCTCCATCGACTCTCCGGATCTTTCAATTTCTACAATTATCTCACATTTGTGCACAATCTGATTTGTATGCATTGTTTGGTTCTCCATTCGCCCAATTCTCATACGCGTTGGTGTCACCCTTCAATGGACAGTGCTACCATTTTCGGCAGGTCAACGTTCTCCTCCCGTCCATATCTAGACACTATGCGCAATCATTGTTTGATTATCTTGTATTTTTCTTCAAATCAAAACAGATCTAAATATTTCTCCATCAACTTTCTGGATCCATCTGTTTCTATTGATTTATTCGTTGGTCGATGCCGGTTTGTACATGTCCTAGATGCCTCCATCATTTTCTTCGTCAGTCGTTTTCTGAGAAGTCTTGTTACTGGGCGGGCAATCGTGTTCCAGCAGATTGAAGGAGTGACATCGAGGGTGTGATCGGCAAGACTTGCCGCACGACACAATACCATTACCCATTAACTCCTCCATGGCGTGGTGTAGCAGGCACTGAGGAGTGAGTCGGCCCTTGATGTCGGTCAGCGTGGTGGATACCGTTGTGTTCTTCACATGTCGCTCACAGACTGCGTAAAAGTCTTTACGACTGCATTGAGTATCGTCCCATTTACCATTACGATCATACATGTGTGCACAATCTGCTCCGTATCGATTGTTTGGTTCTCCATTCGCCCAATTCTCATACGCGTTGTTTTCACCCTTCAACGGACAGTGCTGCCACTTTCCCTCCTCCTCGACGTCATTACAACCGAACCAGAGATTGGTGTCTGGTGTCTGGTCAAACTCTTTTAGGAATAGTTCCCATATGTAATCTTGTTCGGATTGTGAGTTCGGGATGGCCAGGTTTGCTCGTGACTCGGCACAAGTGCGATTTGCTTCGTACCAATCCATCATGTCAGTTATAATGAAGTAACATGACTCGCCGTATCGGTGCCAATCAGGAGGGCAGATTTCAGCCAGCAGACGGCCAGAACAGACACACAGAACAAAAATTACTTGAATAATATCCATGACTCTGTAAGACAGGAATAACACCATATTCGAATGTGTCAAAAAATCACTCTTAATTCGTACAAAGACTGTGGGTACAACCAGCTGAGTGTTCAATGTCTGGTTGAACAGAAATGGCTGCTCCCTTCAGCACCTTATAGCTGTAGCTTTTAGCGTTGGTAGAACCAGATCAAAATGCTGCTATTTATAGCTCGGATATTTAATCATCCATGGCCCCATATTACAGTAATTACCCATTTCCATGGCGACAAATGGAAACCATTGCGAGGCAAATAAAACATTTATTTAGTAATTATCATCTCTTCATTAAGATCAAAAGAGGCCTTGAATGTCAATTTGGTGGCCGACCTGACGCACGTAATTTCAGGAGGGAAAGTGACAGCACTTGCAAAACGCCTTGTGCTAAACGGTTTTCCCCTTCTTCCCCAATTGTTTGAACGTAGATCATCGAGTTAAGAAATTACCGGAAATTTGTACATGTTATAAGCAATCGTAGAAATGTAGTAATGTCAATGTTTTAAAAAGCAATGTTTCTATTTACACGCAAACAATGTATATTTCTTTTAATCTCCACGTCAGATTTTAATAGGGCTAAAATGGTCTTGTTTAAAAAATAAAATGCAAACGGAAACTGAAGTTGTAAATTGGCTAAACGAACCCCCATCCCCCTCCCCCAGAAAGAGTTGGGCACTCACTTGTGCCCCGTAAAATTTGACCCAGAGGCGAATATCTATTTTTATTTTATTTTTATTTGGGATAGCCTATTCAACATCATATCTTTCACACCTGATCTTCTTGTAAGTTTTAATCTAAAATCATCAAATCCAAAATTGTACAGTCATTGACTTTATATGAAATCAAGAATTTAAAACACCACATTAAAGAAAAACTGTTGAGCATACATTGTGATTTACATTTATTGTTATGTATTTTGTAAATGTGGAGTTTGAAGATACATTTTGTCAAATACATTTTAGCTAGAATTCCAAATGATTAAAAAAATCTTTGAGTCGAAAATAACGTGTTTTTGAGTACTAAGTAATGTTCAATTTAGTAAAAAAAAAAAAAATACACAATGCTGCAGTCAAAATGTACTTACATTTCTGCATCATTGATTAATATTAACAGACTCTTTCCATTCACAAATTCTAATGCGCTCAATTGTTTTCCGCTCGAATGTATCCACCCGTTTAGCGATACTTTTCTTTAAATTTCAGTAGCAGTTTAGCAGTTTCAAAAAATGTATATTACAAACAATCACAGTTTTAAACATCAAAATGTTCACTTCCCTAACAATACATTTAAAAATAGTAACAACATTTAAATACTGATATTTATCAATCAAAGCCCGTTAACTTTACGTCTAGCGTAGTTTTGTTTGTTGTCTTTTATAATTAATAAGATTAATGAGAATTAGAATCTAATTTTACCCAAATGGCAAATATATATTGGTTTTTAAGTAATTGTAATTTTCAACATCATATCTTTCACGCCCGATCTTCGTGTTAGTGTGTGTAGAATCATCAAATCCGAATTTCAACTTGACACTGTTACGATCCAAAAATCTCCAAACTATCCGTGAATATAAATCACTCAAAAAGCCTGAATTTTCTCAGATGCAACAAAGAAATCAAACAAGGTGCCACTGATGTATAAGAACACAGAATCCAAGTGATTTAATGATAAAACTATCAACCACTTCAGTTACCGATTTGGTTTAACAAACATACACTGATTGCATAAAACAAGTGTACATTAAAATGGATCTTATACAACATAAGTATCTTACGGGCTAATACGTCAACCTGGATGAAATACAGGCGAGGATCACAGCAACAGAAGATACAGCGAGGATCACATACACTGGCTCTAAAACGATCAACTCCAGGGCGGTAAAACAGTTCTTTGCCGATGTGACTTTGAGCTATCACGGGGTAAACTCACTCCGATAAAATGTCCAGAAGAAGATGAAACAACGACGGGCACACAATCTGACACCCGCCACAAAATATGGGGAAAAGACCCCAAAATACCGAACTGTAGATTAAGTTCGAAAATGTCCTTTCCGGATTTAAATTAAGCTCTTTAACTGCACTCGGTCAAATTCGAACTCTACCAAAAGCTCCTCCAACGAGTTGAATCACAATCACATAAGTCGTAGCTTCCACCAGTCTTGAGTATTTGTGTCCCCTCCTAGATTTACCCCCAGCCCGTATATAAAGGATTTGTGTCGTTTTCTAGAAAGTAATACTCTAGATCATTCTATTAGCACCGCCCACTAGGGTTAACGACCTTACACACAAAGAATGATTGACAGCGTGCGTTGAACACACGTAACTAATGTACATGTATTAGGATCTCATAACATCTCCCCCCATAAAATAAGAAAATTTACATAAGGAAATTTTTGTTTCAAAAAGGAATGTTAACATAAATTTCAAAATTACTTAAAATTTAAGCAATTTAGTTACGTCCGACTTAGACATTTTACCATAACAGCAATAATCTTACAAACACTGTTACTGGTTTAGCACATCAGAAATAATACCAATTGTGTTTAAGTACATTATTCTAAACTCTGGACAGAGCATCCGCAATTACATTGCTCTTCCCAGCGATATGAACAATCTTGAGTGGATATGGTTGCAAAATCAAACTCCAGCGGAATAACCTCTGGTTCTTGGTTTTGAATTTCTCCAAAAACACAAGTGGGTTATGATCAGTATAAATGATCGTCTCCCCAGCACCATTCGTTACATACACCTCAAAGTGTTGTAGGGCAAGAACTAAACCTAACTCTGGATCAGGGATTATTGATATAGGCGGGTAATTACTGTACATTTTGATTGCAAAAGTGATTGATTTTCTAAGCACGTTGTCAATAGTTATTCAGGTGGATTGTGTACATGTACATGGGGTAACGTGACGTACATAATACAATAGTGTGGATTATGATTGTAGTCGAAGTGAGGATAAAGTTTTAGATTAAGTTCAGTTATTTGGAGTAGAGGCAAGATGGGAATCATACACATTTTGGACACACATTTTTGAGGGTAAAATTGCTTTATAATCAATTATGGTAAATATACATGACATTGGAATTAATGAGTTATTGTAATTGCTATGAATCAATGTTTATACTTGTTTGGGATCAATTTGATTGATTGCAGATCGAACCGTACATGCTAGTTGCATTGGTATCATAATAAAGGCATTGACATCAGTTATCTCGTCATTGGTGGAGTATTTAGAGTAGTTTACGTCACAAACACAATTGTCCAGCCCAGCAATGACTTGGCTCATCATTCTCTGAAACGTAGCCGGGCATTCTCTGAAACGTAGCCGGGCATTCTCTGAAACGTAGCCGGGCGTTTTTCATCCCAAAGGGCATTATTTTACATTGGTAAAGACCATCGGGTGTCACAAATGCGGAAATTTCTTTGGCTCGGTCAGTCAAGGGCACCTGCCAATAACCTTTCAACAGATCTATTTTACTGACAAACGCCGAATTTCCCACTCGATCAATACAATCTTCCAACCTCGGGATCGGATAAGAATCCGTCTTAGTTTCTGCATTGACTTTTCTATAATCTATACAAAATCTAAGAGTACCGTCTGGCTTTGGTACCATGACAATGGGAGAACTCCAAGAACTCTGACTAGGTTCGATAATGTCATGTTTTATCATGAATTTAACCTCCTCCCGAACCTTGGCTAACTTGTCCGGGTTAAGTCGGTAGGCAGCTTGTTTTATAGGTCTTGACTTTCCTACATCAACATCATGAACTGCTACCGACGTACGACCTGGTTTGTCAGAACAAACTTGCTTGTACCTCTGGAGTAGGTTTGATAAAACTTTCCGTTGGTCATTGTGCAAATAACCAAGGATTTCGTCCAAATTAGCAAGAATTTCAGAGTTAGAAAGCTGAACAGCTAAAAAATCAAGTTCAGACGTTTTTGTCTCCAAGTCTTCATTGCATGAGTTGTCATCGTCAGGTTTTGCCTCAATGACAGCTACCCCCACAGGCTGGCCAGAATTATCACGATCATAATTCTTCTTGAGCATGTTAACATGACAAACTCTTTGGCTCTTTCTTCGGTCTGGGGTACTGATTACGTAATTGACATCATTGAGTTTCTTTTTGACACAGTAGGGCCCACTAAACTTTGCTTTAAGGGGGTCGCCAGGCAGAGGCAACAGCACTAGCACTTTTTCGCCGGGTTTAAAGATGCGGACTTCAGATTTCCTGTCTGCTCTCGTCTTCATGACCCGTTGAGACACTTTCAGATGTTCTTGTGCCACAGAACATGCCCTAGACAACCTCTCCTTAAAGTTCGACACATAGTCGAGCAGATTGGTCTCCTCATCCTCTGACAAAAACCTCTCCTTAATGAGTTTCAAAGGCCCTCACCTCATGACCGTAGACCAACTCAAACGGAGTAAAACCAGTTGACTCGTTCGGCGAGTCCCTGGTTGCAAACAACAGGAAGGGAATTCCTTTGTCCCAATCTTCTGGGAAATCCTCGCAGTAAGCCCTTATCATATTCTTGAGGGTTTGGTGGTACCTCTCTAGAGCTCCTTGAGACTGCGGATGATATGCAGATGATTTTAACTGCTTGATTCCCAGCTCACGCAGAACTTCCTGAAACACACCCGACATGAAGTTAGACCCTGATCGGACTGCACTTCTTTCGGTAAACCATATCTTGTGAAAAACTGCATAAGAGCCTCAACAACAACTTTGGCTGTTATCTTCCTCAGTGGAATGGCCTCTGGAAATCTGGTTGACAAATCCATTATGGTCAACAAATACTGATGCCTGGACTTCGTCCGCGGTAGAGGACCCACACAATCCACCAGGACTCTCGTAAACGGCTCATCAAACGCAGGAATCGGTATCATCGGTGCAGGCTTGATCGATGGCTGTGGCTTTCCACCATCTGACACGTATGGCACGTCTTGCAGAATTCCACCACATCTTGATGTAGCTTAGGCCAATAAAATGAGCCATGACTCTAGCTTGAGTCTTTCTGATACCAAGATGACCTGCAACCGGAATTTCGTGAGCGATTCTCAAGATCTCATCACGGTAACAGGGAGGAACAACAATTTGATGAACAATACTCCATTCTTCATCAGCTGGTTTCTGGGTAGGTCTCCATTTCCTCATTAACACGCCAGACTTGACGTAGTAGCATTCCGGAACCCCTTGAGCCTCTTCCTCAGAACACGCTGTCTGGGTGAGCTTCCTCAGATCTGGGTCCGCTTTCTGCTGCTCTATCAGCGAGGATCGGCTAAACTTAGCATCTTGAGACACTCCCTCCTTTTCTTCTAAATCACTAAAAAAGGTTTCAGCCAGCCAAACACCAGAGTCCTCCTCTATAGGCACTGACTCTGCAACCTCCTTTTCCGTTTGCTTCATCTGAGATCTCGTCACTGCACATTCGGGGAAGATTTCTGGAAACTCTTCCTCCAAAGCATGAATTTTTGGCTCATCCACAGGTTCACCAGAGACAATAGGGGATGCCGACACTTTACCTCCCGCAACGTCATTACCTAGCAATAATCCGACACCTTTCATCGGTAGACTAGGAACAACTCCAACATCCACAGGGCCAGTGAACAAATCACATTTCAAATTTACCCTATGCAACGGGACAGGCATAAAATTACCCCAATACCTTGAATCAACATTGTCGCATTTAGCGAACTGTCTGGAGACAATGACAACACATCCTCCAGCATCAGTGACTGTGACGCGCCTGTATCCCTTAGGATAACAACTGGACTGTCGGCTACATCAGACACACACGACACATCACCACAATGAACAAAATCTTTGTAGATTTCATCAACTTTGTTGATTTCATCAGATATCTTCGAAGAAGAAACACGGTTGCCATCGGCCTCACCGGACTTCCTACGAAGTAGAGTGTCCTTACGGACAAAAGCGACAGGCTTTTCAGACCGCCCTCGCTCGTCAGCGATGAACTTGAAACATCTCGCCTTCGTGTGACCCTTCTTATGACAGTAATCACACGGAGGAAAAGACTTCTTCTAGTCGTCCTTGGCTCCACTCGGTGATGAAGGCTTCTTTGGACTTTCAGTGCCAGACTGTGCCTCGGAACCTGACTTGCCCTTCTCAGTGTTTTTGTAAAAACCCTTTGACTGGAAATTAGTTTTGCCCATACTCATTTTATGAGTTAATTCATAATCATCAGCTACCACTGCAGCTTTCTTTAATTTGGTGATCTTGTGTTCTTCCAAATGGGTTTTGATACTCAGAGGGACACTGGTTTTGAATTCTTCCATGAGGACCACATTCTTTTAACTCCTCAAAATTTTTCTCACATTTGAGAGACTAAAACCATCGATCAAAAACAATTTCCTTCTGTCTAGCGAATTCAACAAAGGTCTGGCCATTCAATCTAGTCAGTTTTCTAAATTTCTGTCTATACGCCTCAGGAACCAACTCATACGCATTTAAAATGGATGCCTTAACCGTAGAATATTTACTACATTGGTCCTCTGAAAGTGTGGCATAGACTTTCTGAGCCTTGCCCACAAAAGTGCTCTGCAGGAGCAAAGGCCAATATTTCTCAGGCCAACTAAGATTTTTGGCAATCTTCTCAAACGACAGAAAATACGTATCAACATCGTGTTCGTTGAATTTTGGCACCAACCTCACGTTTTTCGCTAGATTAAAATCAATTGGAGTTTTCTCCTTGCCTTTCTTTGAACCCACTTCTAATTCAAGCTTACGCAGTTCAAATTCTCGTTCCTTTTCCTTTTCTTTGAGTTCAAGCCTTCGTAGTTCAAGTTCTCTTTCTCTATCTTTTTCTCTTTCTTGACTTTCTCTTTCTTTTTCTCTTTCTCGACTTTCTCTTTCTTTTTCTTCAAACTCAAGCCTGAGCCTTTCCTTTTCAAGCTCAATTTTTGCAAGCTCAATTTCTCGATCAAAAGTCTGCGGAGACTGAGACAACTCTAAGTTCAGTACTCCCGCTAGAACGTTCACTAGTTTTGCCTTTTTGGCACTTCTAGAAATTTCTACATGAACGTGTTTGGCAACTCCGTGCAACTCGTCTTTTGATAACTGTTGCAACTTCTCGATTGACAAATCTTCAGAATCCACGAAAGCTTGTGCATCAAACTCACTAGCCATTTTTAAACAACACTACAGACTAGTAACAATAAAACGTGCAACCTTGTTTGACAATTGTACACAGAAATATACGGCTTATTTTTGTTCAATTTCCCGGACAGGCCCCCAATTTGTTACGATCCAAAAATCTCCAAACTATCCGTGAATATAAATCACTCAAAAAGCCTGAATTTTCTCAGATGCAACAAAGAAATCAAACAAGGTGACATTGATGTATAAGAACACAGAATCCAAGTGATTTAATGATAAAACTATCAACCACTTCAGTTACCGATTTGGTTTAACAAACATACACTGATTGCATAAAACAAGTGTACATTAAAATGGATCTTATACAACATAAGTATCTTACGGGCTAATACGTCAACCTGGATGAAATACAGGCGAGGATCACAGCAACAGAAGATACAGCGAGGATCACATACACTGGCTCTAAAACGATCAACTCCAGGGGCGGTAAAACAGTTCTTTGCCGATGTGACTTTGAGCTATCACGGGGTAAACTCACTCCGATAAAATGTCCAGAAGAAGACGAAACAACGACGGGCACACAATCTGACACCCGCCACAAAATATGGGGAAAAGACCCCAAAATACCGAACTGTAGATTAAGTTCGAAATTGTCCTTTCCGGAATCCAATTAAGCTCTTTAACTGCACTCGGTCAAAAGCGAACTCTATCACAAGCTCCTCCAATGAGTTGAATCACAATCACATAAGTCGTAGCTTCCACCAGTCTTCAGTATTTGTGTCCCCCCGAAGATTGATCCCCAGCCTGTACATAAAGGATTTGTGTCGTTTTCTAGAAAGTACTACTCTAGATCATTCTATTAGCACCGCCCACTAGGGTTAACGACCTTACACACAAAGATTGATTGACAGCGTGCGTTGAACACACGTAACTAATGTACATGTATTAGGGTCTCATAACAACACCCATTGACTTTTTCTATAAAATCAAACATTTAAAACAACCACAATGAAGAATAACTGTGCATCATGGATAGGCATTGATATTCTGATTATTTGTGTGTATAATAACCGGTAACTTCAAAAATTGTGACATGCATTTTTATATCTTTTTTCCAGTGTGAATTCTGAAGATACATTTTTGAAAGATATTTTTGCTATAAGGTTCCAAATGATTAAAAAATATGTTTGAATGTTTGAGATATGACAATGAAAACTACATAATGAGATGTTTAGATGATGAACAGCGAAATCATAGATTTTGATAATCATTGAGTCGAAAATAACGTGCTATTACTTCTATTTTTACATCCGTCTACTCAGTATGTTCACTTCAGTAATAATTAAACTTAATTAAACTTATTTACACACAACAGCAGTCATAATGTACTTCATTCTGCATCATTGATAAATATTAACAAACTAATTCCATTCACAAAATCAATTATAATGCGCCAAATTGTTTTCCTTTTGCATGTATCCACCCGTTTAGCAATATCCTTTATACGGCAGTTTAGCAGTTTCAAAAAATTAGCCAGCCAAAACGCAATGTATTGTGTACGCAATTTTAAAGGTTCCCTGTTTTCCTTTTGCTAAACTTACATTTTGTTAGGAATATTTTCTGCTTCAGCAGTCTTACAAAATTGAGCTCTATTCACTAACAACTTCTGGCGTAACTAAGGGGGCAAGGGGTGCACTTCACCCCCCTCCAAATGTAAACAAATTAAATTATGTTTGACAGTTTGAGATATATGACAATGAAAACTAGGCCTACATGTGGAGATGAGTAGCTGATAAACAGCGAATATCTTGATCATCTTTGAGTCCAAAATAACGTGTTTGTACACTCATCTACTCAGTAAAGGTCAATTCAGTAATAATAAATCTAATTTACACAATGCTGCGGTCAAAATGTATTTCAAATTCTGCATCTTTGATTAATAATAACAGACTATTTCGATTCACAAATCCTTATGCGCTAAATTGTTTTCCATTCGCATGTATCCACCCGCTTAGCGATACTTTCCTTTATACTTCAGCAGCAGTTTCAAAAAGTGCATATTATAAACGATCACGGTTAATATCCGAATAGACTGTGCAAGTCTCGCGCATTAACTTCCTGGACCATTGTGGTCCCAACCTATGGAGATTTACGTGGGCAAGATTTTGTTTTGTCAATTATTTTAGTTTTACGTGGTTTATGACCATGACAAATATATAACTATGCTGTTAGAAATGTAATACTTAGTGATAAAAAATATGAAAGTGAAATCAATTCAACAATATAACGAAGAAAACCCGATAATTAAACTTGACCTCAGCTTCCGGTTGCTGCAAAAAATTAAGAATTTTGTGCTCACCGCCGATCACAAAACTTATGTAAACGCTTGCAGTCTATGGTTGTTGAGGCGTCAGCGTCCTCTATAAACTGCGTCAAGCGTTAATTATACGCCCGTGTGACCATCACAAAACCACGTAAGTGGTTTCTGAAAAGTTAATATCAAATAAGTCCTGGAGTTTTAATTTTGTTGAATAATAATTATTACATTATTTGTGTATTTATTATAAAAACAAAAACTGATTTTATGAACATGTAATGAGTATTTTTGTTGTTCAGATTGTGTAATTAGATATAAAATCAAACAAAGATTTGATTTGAGAGAAAAAAATATTCTTCGTTTGACGTGTTTTCTCGTTCCGATACGCGCGAGACTTGCACAGTCTATTTTCACCTCCGTTACAATACATTTAAAAATAGCAACAACATTTATATATTAATATATATCAATCAAAACGAGTAGTAGGAACAATGGGGGTTCTGGACCACCTTGCTTGGGGTATATACAAATAGAGCACATGGGGTTTGCTCCCAGCTTTTTTGATAGGGCTCGCCCCGCTCTCTTGGTGGGCTGCTGGTTCTAGACCACTTTTGGGTTGGGGTATATATACAAATAGAGCACATGGGGTTCTACTAAATTTTCGTATACGAAAATTAGGTTTTAATAGGGCTCGCCCCGCTCTCTTGGCGGGCTCGACCCACAGCCAGCGACTTTCAACCTTAACGCTTCAACTTTCGTCTACGAAAGTTGAACACGATGGAGTGTAGCACGGTATACACAATGAGTGAACCCAACTGTAGACGTTTACGTTTGTGAATAACTGGGTGGAGGTTCGTTAAGTTTGCTACCACGGCTGAATTTAAAACTGGCAAAGCAACCGCACTTTATTTCAGTGTCGTTGCCGCAAGCTCTTTCATTATTGAAGCTCGGGCTTCGGCCATCAGCTCGTTTTTTGCTACTTCGTTGGTTTGAGCTGCGTATACTTTGCGGCTTTTTTTCTGAATATCAGCTTTTATTTGTCGATATTTATTTATTTCGTTTATTACGAGCTTGAACTCTTCAGGAGATGTGCCCATCTTGTAGCGCTTGTGAGATCACATCTGAAACGCTGTTGAGCTTAGATAGAGCGAGAACACGAATCTCATCGTGTTTTTAGCTTTTACAAGGAGCCGCCGAGAGACGAACTTGCCGGCAATACCGGCAAGACCACAAACACCTGCAGCTGCTTCAAGTGCAATGACAATAGGCGCAGCTATAATTGTGGAGAGCAATCCTACACCAGTAGCTCCCATTCCAAGGCATGATAGAATCAACACTGTGTCAATACCATCAACGATATTGATAGATCTACGGTACTTTTTGTACAGCTTACTTCTGTCTTCTATCTCTTTTCAAGTTTGCGTTCGAGGTTGCGGATTTCAGTCAGGCGATAATTAGAGCCTGTGTTGTTGTCCTCGGGCTGAAGAACGGGATACAATCGCTCAGTTGTTTCGATGGTAGGAGCTGTTGGTATCTTAGGCATTTTCTCGAATTTCAAGCACAACAGTTATGGGTTTGCTATGGTTTTGTAGCAACAGGTTATGTTTATCTAACGCGCGAAGGTTCAATTGATGTATGTGCCCAACTTCAAGTTTTTGTACATAGGACAAATAGGATTAATGTTTATAACACCTTTGGGTGCGGCTGGGGTTATGGCTAGTAGTGTTGAAGGAGCGCCATCAACGATGTTGGAGGTTGTAGAAAGTTGATCGAGGTGTATGTATACCCACTTGTGAATATCGAAGTTAGAGGGTCTGTCTCCTCGTATTTCCCATCAATCCAACCTTTATCGCTGATACCCAACAGGCGGCGTATATCAGAGGGTATTTTTAAGGCTCCGCCCGTTGGAATGCTGAACATGACTAGATTTGTTGCTTTATCTATCTCGACCGATACTTGGGGCAGCTCTTTTGTGAACAGATTTTGTAGGTATTCAAAGGTATATAATCCAGCAGGGATCATAATCTTTCGAGGTTTATCATCCAAGTTAGAACGCCACAAAATTCCAGCTGAATGCCCAATATTTCGATGGCTAACCTCATAATGCAAACCTCTGAGGGCAGCATAGAGCTTGCCATCTGTATTATCGATTACAGTCTGGAGATGCGACGCTTCTTCATTTTGAATATCGGTTAGTGTCACAAACATAACTAATCTTTTGTCTACGAAAGATTGTTAATGCAGTTATACCAAACAAAGCTTATAGCTTCAACACAGACGCATCTACTAGACAGGCTTAATCTCAAGTACTGCAGTCATAGAGATAGGATTGTCACGCATATCTTCACCATATTCATCTAACACGAGAAAGTTTAGTTTATATATATGTCCTGCTTTATGTTTTTTTGTACATAGGGTAAGCAAGGTTAACGTTTACACTGCTTTCAGATTTGAACGGGGTTATGGTTAGCAGCGACGAGGGCGCCATCAATAATATTAGAAGCCGCATAAAGTTGATTGAGGTGTATAGAAACCAGGTTAGGGGTATGGAACCTTGAGGGTCTAATTCCATCTACTCTTCCTTGGAACCAATGACCGTCAAAAGATTAGAGAGAATGCCCAATAGTGAACACATTGTATCATCAAATTTAAAAACATAGAAACACTCCTGACATTGACACTGACAAACCCCGTTGTTTTGTTCATTTGGAGTCCTATTTGGGGTATATTTGCTTTGAAAAACTGTTGTATATCTTCAAAGGTGTACATTCCTCGAACAACTTTAATCGAGGTATAACTAAGATTATTATTACTGTCAAACTTAAGATCAACAGTAGAGTCAACATCAAGAGTGTTAGTTTTTTAAATTTTCAACTCTCTTAGGGCAACACAGAGTTTACCATTTACATTGTTAATTGCGGGTTGGAGGAGCGGCGCTTCTCTCTTTTGAATATTGGTTTGTGTAACAAACATAGCGAACTTTGCAAATAATCTTTTGAACTTATACGAGTATAACTTAAACTTTGCAAGCAAAGTTTGTGCAGTTATGTCTAACCAAGCTTATAGCTTTAACACAGATGCATCTTACCAAACAGGTGGGGTATACTCCGCAAAATCTCAACTCGTATTGCAAAATGTTACAATACAGGTTGATACGGGGCGGCGAGCTTTGACACCGTCTTTCCGGATATATTGTCGGCGGAGCGGTATAGGCTGCCACACGTACAAAGTGATGATGTAGTGGACACGTGGAGCTCAAACCCGATGAAATTTTGGCAAAATAAGATTAACTTTGCAGTGTGGTGTGCTACCACAGGTTGCGGTGTCTCTGCAGAAGACCATCTTAGCTCTAAAGTCCCGATGGTGCGATCAGTCTACCGCTTTCACGTATACTACCAGGTGCGAAGGATTCTTGAAGGGATGCAGGTGCCACTCCCACAGGATGACACTTGGGATGCCTTTGATACCCCATACAACCAGAGGGTATATGAGCAAATTTGCGCGGAGTTTGGTGTCTCACCGCACACCGACTGGCGGCAGAGCATCGACCAAAATAGTGGTCTTGGAACGCCGTATCATTGGTGGAAAGGTTCAGTGTTCTCTATTAAAGAAGTGAGCAACGATTTGGTTGCTAGTGGGGGTCTTAACCCCAGCTTCGGTGTTTCGTCGAACGACTATAGAAAAGACCGCATGAGCTTTGGTGATAGACCAGCCACGTTCAGCGTCGACTACATCGGTCAGGGGCCAGAAGGAGACCAAGCATGGACAACATTTGTTCTCGACAAGTCGGAGGGCTTTACCCAACCTGGGGTTGAAAGAATCAACGACTCTATCCGAACATACGTGTGGGCTATCCTAGGCGCACAGGCGCAGATTCGCTCGAGTATTATTGGCACCGGTGCCGCATTTGACACCCAGAAACAGTTCTTAGCGAATGTTGAGGATGCAGTCTCAAGCCCTGTAGATCTCCCGAGTGCGGTGGCACGCTACCAAGACATGCTTCGATACGCCCGCTCTAAGGTTGACTATGTATTCGGAATTGGTTTGTATATGGCTCCCAGCAACATGGAGTTGCAGATTGGAACTATTCAGGACTACAACAACGAGATTGTGATCGCGGAGCAGGGGCAAAATTTGGGCTTTAACAACGGTATAAATGCAGTTGTCGAGAACTTGTTACCTGTAAAGGATATGGAGGGGCCTCCTGCAAGACCAGCACACCTAGCTCAAACTCCGGAAGTTAGTTTGATGGGACCGGTTTTGGCACAGCCTGATATCGACGTAGATGAAAGACAAACTTTCGTAGACGAAAGTTTAGCGCACTATGATGGGCGAACTGCACTTGTTGTTGGTGGCGTTGCTCTTGGTCTCGGTTGGCTCGCTCTACGCTAAAACTTTTGTCTACAAAAACTTTTGTCTACAAAAACTTTTGTCTACAAAAGTTTATTATTTATAAAAGATTAAAGTTAACAGTACACCGCCGATGGCAACAATTATTGCCCATAGGTTTCCGCGAGCCAGCCAGCAGTAATACTCAAGAGGTTGAGGAGCCACGATATAATGCCTCCGACGATGCCCGGTAGTGCGGCTGCAGCCTTTCCAGCTAATTGGGCTAGAAGGCGCCCGAGAGCTTGCAAATGTTTTTCGCCCACTCTTTTACCCCATCTTTACTTGCGGGGGGCGTGGGAGGTGTTGGCGGTGTAACCCCGCCAGCTGGCCCACCAGTCAAGGCAAGAACCAGAGTGCTGATGGCAAAGCCCAGTGCAGTGATAATGGTGGCTATGGTCACACCCTGCTCGCGGAACAGGGTCCGTAGCCGATCGGCCAGAGATTTGTTTTTATCTAGAACGCTAGATATGGTCTCACGAATTTGGCGGAACTGTGACCGAAGTTGTTGGTTGAGGACATCAACGCTGTCTCGAGCCGCTGCGAGATCATCTTCGGCTTTGTAATTTCACGTTCGATTTGGTCCGCTCGCTCAGTTGTCCCGGGTTGCTTAAGCTCTTCGCGATAGCCCTCGATTAGCTGCTGGAGAGAAACTACTTTGCTCTCTTGCACCGCTTTTGTGGCACGCAAAGTTTTCAGGGCTTTGTCAAGCCCTAGAATCTCTCTCATAGGCAAAAGATTTTCTTCCTCAGTAGGCGGCTTAGATGACATACTAATAACTAAATCATCTAAAACATTAACTGTCTGATCTAGTACATCACCATCTGCTTGTGTTGCATTTTGTGCTTTATCAGCAACCTTTTCTAACTCGCGAAGGGTAGGTCGAGAATGACGACGCAGTGTACTGTCGTACCCAGGCAGGTTGAGAAAATCTCGAATAGCTCTGGAGCCCCCAGAGCCAAAACTTTGGGCAATAGTACCCAATCCTAAAAAATTTTAGGGCCTTTAGTAGCGCTCATCCGAACCTTTTTATCACCTTCTACCCAGTAAAGTGTTTTACCATCTTCGCCGACCTGAAACCGTTTGTATTCTATGATCGTAGGTCGAGGGCCATTGTTTAGACCTATCTCCTCATAGAAAGCATTTACTAAACGGTCTCGCTGTTCTCGCAACTCGTCTGTACGGATGTCGTCGCGCGCTTGGTTAATGCGGTCGCCGTATTCATTAGCCGATAGCCCATCTAAGGGTGCCCCGATAGGAGGTTCAGGGGAAATAAAACTGGTGTCTTCTTCGACTTCTGGTTGTTTTTCGGGTGCATCAAAATCATTCATTTCAAAGCCACCTTCTGCCATATTGAATACAAAGGTTGGCTTTACTTATATTGAACACTCGCCAAGGTTTAATAGACAAAAGATAAAGTTTGGTTTGAATGGCATCGTCAAAGTACGGACGCAAACTGAATCCTCTTAGAAGCCTGCGGGATCCACTCGGGTTCAAAGGCATACGGCAGAGCGTGGTTGTAACCAACAACCCCTCCACTATCGACCAAAATCAGCAGCTCTTGGTCCGCTTTCCCAACCTTGGCGCCCAGGATGTGATTGTTCCTGGAACAGCCCGCCTCGCATTTACCATCGCCCTCACCTCGACCGACGACAATCGAACAGTGGTTCAAAACCTTGGCCAAGCCGTTGTGAAGAAAAAGACAATCAGGATCAGTGGTAATGAGGTCATGTCTATAGATGACAGCGATGTTATCGGCTGCTACACCGACCTTTGGAAAACGTTGGGAGAGCGCCGGTCTCAGGTCTACAAGGGTATTGATGTGGCGGAAGACGCTAACATGCTTAAACTGAGGGTGGGCGCCGGAGATGGTGATAGTTCTACGGCGCAAGACAAGGCTGTTGCAGATGCATACAGCAACAGATTTAGCATTCCACTAGACTTTGAACTGTTGGAGAGCCACATGCCGTTCTTCCAGTCAGGCCTTGGTGACCGATTGGAGTACGAGCTTACCTTTAATGACTACAGCCGCGTTATAATGGCAACAGGTGATACAGATGCTAGCTACGTCATCGACAACATCTCTCTCGAGTTTGAAATTATGAGCGAGCCAAACTTAGCCCGAATGATTCGCAACCAGTATACTGCGCGAGTTGCCATCTTGTATGACCGCATTTTGCGCCACCGAAAGGTCACCCTCAACAAGAGTGATACGCTGTGGAACGTCAATCTTAATATTCCAGCCCGAAGCTTTCAAGGAATACTCAAGCTCTTCGAGGATGCTGGAGCGGCGACCGCGTTTAACCGAAATACAGAATCGTTCTATAACCCCAAGATCGAAAAAGTTGAGGTCATAGTCGAGGGGAAGCCAAACCAGTTGTATGCCCAGGGTATGCGCGGGTACCAACAGTGGGATGAAGTTCGAAAGTACTTCGCTAGCAGCCCTTCAACCAAGCGCCACCCCACGTCTGCAATGGTCACCAAAGACTTAGCATTAGCTGATGTAACGGTAGGAGAGTATTTGACAACAAAGTACGGCCTATGGCTGGACTTGAGAAGCAACGATGATGACTCACTGCACGGCAGCGGCAGGCGCATAGAAAATGCAAGTGAGGGGGTCACAGTCCAGATCACCAAAAAGGCAGAAACGGCGGGCACATTGAACATGTATTTGTATGTTATCATGGATGCTCAGCTCAACATCGAAAATGGTCGATATATCAGTGCGCTCTACTAAACCAAACTTATCTTTTGCAGGCAAAAGATTGTTTTCGTCAACGAAAGTTCAAAGTAAAACTTTCGTACACGAAAGTTTAGACAAAAGTTAAAACTTATACGAGGATAAGTTTTACCCCACTCGGCCATCATCTGTGGCCAGACTGGCTGTGGGAAAACAGTCTTTATCTTAAACCTTCTCGAAGATCACTACTGCGGCGAATTTTCGCACATCGTTATACTCTGCCCCACAATTCGTTGGAACAAAACGTACCACGAGCGATCCTGGGTGTGGACAGACCCAGAGGTCTATATCGTCGACCCTGGCGATCAGCTTCAAAAGTGGTTGCGAGCTTTTTACTCGATTTTTGCTGGCGAGCCGACATTGTACATCATCGACGACTGCTCAGCTAGTAAAGCTCTGACCAAAAAGAAAGACATGCTGTCTGAGCTTGCGTTCTCGGGGCGCCACGCCTCTCAATCTGTGTGGGTTTTGACGCAAAAGTATAACTCGGTTCTTAAAGATCTCCGCGAGCAGACTAAGTGGATAGGGCTCTTCCACTGCAAGGACAGGGACTCTTTTGAAGATTGCCTGCGAGAAAACGACGTTGTCCCGACGAGAGAGGAGCGAGATGCGCTTAGACAGCAGCTATCTAAAGCTAAACACGCTAAGCTTATACTAAAGACTGCTCAGCCGGTTGCTTATCAGTTGTTAACATAGCTTAATAGCTTGCTAAACTAAAGTTCTATGTGGGAGCAAACACAGCTAGCCATACAAACTATACATCTGGCAGTAGTTCTTGTGATGTTTGTCAAGTATGTTAGACTCATGCGCATAAACTTATACAGAGTATAAGTTTGATCTCAAAAGTAATCTTTTGCTCACAGAAGATTATGGATTGTGATGATTTGATCAACCAATTGTTGCAAGAGGTTCCCGATGAAAGCACCGATACCACCGTCTCGACGCTAAACAAAACTTTTGTAGACAAAAGTTTGAGCTGCACCTCGTCTACAAAAGATTTGCCAGCAAAAGATTACAAAAGTTTGGATCGTTTGCAAGAACAAAAACGGACCCGGCTGGCGGCAATTGTGGCTGGCGGCACAGCCCAAAAATACATAGGAACCCGACTAACCCTTGCACAACTTGATGTGATGAGTGATGACGAGATTTCTAAGCACTATAGCCGCTATGAGGCACGACTAGGGCCTCAATGACAAAACTCTCGGGGCGTCTGCGCTGCAGATGTATGCACTAGCGGCTAGCACATTTCTACCAATTCCACCCGAAAATAAGCCTCAGCTCGTCATAGACCTCGAGGAGGACCCCTTTGTCGGACATGCGCTGACGACAGCCTGCTGCGAGCTGTATTATCGCTATGGTATGTACTTAGCCCCGCTTACAGCAGCGATGACAACTGCTAAGCACTGTCAATTTAAAGACAAAACTTATACGAGTATAAGTAAAACTTTCGTACACGAAAGTTTAGATGACAGAAGAGATGGCAAAGCCATCAGAAACGACATCGACAGAAGCAGCACAAGCTCTGGAGATGACAGCAGCGCAAGACCTAGAGACGACATCGACGCAGTTAAAAGTCAAGAGAGTGACTAATAAAGATCCACAAAAGTTGAGGCTGGCCGCAAAGGTGCAGCAGCTAGAAAAGCAAAACAAGAAGCGCTGAAAGAGCAGCTGCGAAAGGCCAAACAGAGTCTCAAGTCTGAAGATAATCTTAATCCTTCATCTACAAAAGACCGCAAACATAAAAGTGAAATCTCATCGCAATCAGAAACTAATCTTTTGCCTGCAAAGATAATCTTTGCAGGCAAAAGATTGTTTGCTTTGCAGGGGCTGTTATAGCTGTTGGAGCTGTGGTATATGCTAAGTTTTCGTATACGCCTGCAAAACAATTACCAAATGTATCTCAAAAATCAAAGACAAACATATTAGACAAACAAACTAATCCTCATTATATGCAATAATAATCTCCTTCTTGCATAACAAAAATGACTACCCCAGTACTGATGGTAAACAGCTTGCTAATTTGGTGTACCACTCCGCCGTAGTAAGTGGACTTGCCGTGGGATACGCTACTCTTGGTAAAAAATCATAAAGGTGTTACGCCAAAGTTAGACTTTGCGCCGTATGATGTTGGCATGGTCATACTAGATGTTGGCCTAGCTATGGCCACTAAAGACATGCTTGTCAAGCAGGGATACTCCTGCAGACATATTAAAGTAAAGATGTATAAGTTTTCTCTTATGAAAACAAAATAATATACAAATATAATTTAAACTAATCTTTTGTCTACAAAAACTTTTGTCTACAAAAGTTTAAGTTTGATGGCTTCTATTGTAATGCTTGTTGGCGGAGCGGTCGTGAACGCACTTGCGTTCTCTGGGTCAAATTTTCTGTTCTCGATGATGCGTGATCCAGGTGCCGATGAAGAGCGAAAACGACATGACAAGGCTGTAGAACAACTTCAAGCTGCGCAGTCTGAATGGTCACGCAAGAGGGCCGAACGCCTAGACTGGATTAATGAAGAGCTTCGCCGCCAAGGACATGCCGTGCACACTTTCCGCAATGTTGATGAAGCTATTCGCCAGTACAATCTTATAAACTTTTCTACAGAAAAGTTTGGCAGTGATTCAATGGCCCCCACGCTAGAAGAACCAAAACCCAAACTCTCAGATTTCTACTTGCCGTCCCCAGAGCAACGTGATCGCGAAATTGCTTTCGTTATCATGGGGCTTGGAGTTACTTCCTTCGCAGCCTATAAACTTTCGTAGACGAAAGTTTGGATTGTTAAGTAAACTAATCTTTTGCCTGCAAAAGATTATCTTTTGCTTGCACAGAAAAGTTTGATTAGGTTTAGTTTAGTTATTTTTTGCAATCACAAACTAATCTTTGCAGGCAAAAGATTTTTTTTTCTACAGATAATCTTTTGATTGTAAAAAAAACTTTTCTTCAGAAAAGTTTAGTTAGACTTTTGCAGGCGTAAACTTATATGGATACTAAACTGTCTGCATTGTACTACAGCCCCCAAGGATACTGGAAGGGACTTGCGGCCATACAAAACTAGCCGAGGCTGCAAAAGTCACTCAAGATGTGAGTAAAGATTGGCTCAAGAGACAAGCTATATGGCAGATATATCTCCCAGCCCCTCGCCATGTGCCTCGCCCAAAATTTGATATTTCAGTGCCTAATGAAGTCCACCAAGCTGACCTATTGTTTCTTCCACACGATCGCCTGCCCAGGGGCCGAAAGATTTACAAATACGCCCTGACTGTGGTTGATGTTGCCAGCCGCTACAAAGAAGCTGAACCACTGACTTCAAAGGAATCCACCGAGGTGGCTACTGCTTTGTCCCGCATTTACAAGCGGGGACCTTTAAAGTGGCCGAAGGTGCTGCAGGTTGACCCTGGGCGTGAGTTTATGGGCTCCGTATCCCAAACTCTGGAGAAACATGGTGTCAAAGTCCGACGGGGTGAAAAAGATTTGCATCGAGCGCAGGGCATCGTGGAAAGATTCAACCGAACTCTAGCAGAAAAGCTCTTTGGGCATCAGTATGCGGTAGAGCTGCGTCTCCCAGATGATGAGAGGTCAACTGAGTGGGTAGCACGACTTCCCGCCGTTGTCTTAGCTCTGAACACAGAGGTTACCAGATTGACGGAAAAAAAGCCCTCAGAAGCCATCAAGGCAAAATCGGTAAAACAAAAGCCCTCTACCATTGCAGACCGCCCTGTTGGTCTCAACGAGCAAAAGCTCCCCTCGGGCGTGGGCGTTCGGTACCTCTACCAGCCAGGTGAGCTAGAAGGTGGGCGTCGTCGCGCAACTGACCCAGTATGGTCCCTCCGGGTGCACCGGCTTGGGCGTTCAGTCACTAAACCCGGAGAGCCTGTTCTTTATTATCTTATGAAAGATCGTGGGGTACCAGCTCGTGGGTTTGTACGAGAAGAGCTACTTGTGGTGCCTCCCAACACCCAGGTGCCACCTGTTAAACTTTGCTTAAACTTTCGTCTACGAAAGTTTAGGCGACAATCTCGTTGATAAACTAAACTAATCAAACTTTTTCTACAGAAAAGTTTGCAAGCAAAAGATAATCTTTGCAGGCAAAGATTAGTTTTTATGCAGGCATAATATCTTTGTGCCCATAGGCTAGTGTGGTGACACCGTCTTCAGCTATCCACCTCTTTGTGTCCAAGGGGAGAGTGATACCTTGTTCAGACGCTGACCGTAAATTCTATGTCTCTCAGAACGCAGCACATCCATCCCGTGGCGGAAGGTCTTTTTGTGATAGAGCCTCTTTATACTGCTCATGTCGAATTTGTTTCTTCACAACAGACTTTTTCACACCTTTGGCTTTTTTGATGTTATTCCCGCCAGCCTCGAAGATAGAGTACATCTTAGGCCGCAGCCCCACATACTCGGCGATGGGGCACCCGGCGCACTCGTCCTTCATCTTTCCCAATACCTTCTTGTTTACCGTGTTGTGGAGGTAGTGCTCTTTGGGGTAGTCAGATGTGTCGTAGAGGTTCTGGTCTTCGGCTATGTCTTTGTACACATCCTCGGTTTGGATATCAAGGAGGAGAGAGTCTGTGTCTGTGTAAAGGAGCTGACACCGATCACCATACCGAGCCTTTATCTGATTATAGTAGAAGTCGTACATAAGGTGCTTCGAAAGGTCGAGTATGCTCATACCCACGTAGGCGGGCCGGTTGAGTACCAGGCGGCTCTTATGAACCTGGATCGCCGCGAGGTTGTCATCAAAGATGTTTGCCCGAGCAAAGGCCGGGCTGGCAATAAGTCTCCTTAGCTTATCTTCTTCATCACTGCGCACCAGCTTAACGTCGACCCGCTTGCGTAGGTTCTCCATTGTTTTCCCAAATACACTATTGTTCATGAGTTTGTAGAGGTTCTTTTCGAAGTCGCTGGTTGCCTCCTTCCGGTACTCCGTGTTCATCCGGATGTAGGGTTCCATCCAAGGGCTCTGCTCAAAGCGAAGAGCCCGGTGGATCTTCAAGCGCATGCCGAGAGAGACGTACAGCTGTATGTTGCGATAGTGTAGCACATATCGTACTTTATCACGGACATTGGGTACCAGCTTTACAACCTCTGTTGAAACTAATCTTTTGCCTGAAAACTTTTCTGTAGAAATAATCTTTGCTTGCAAAAGATTAGGTTGTGCTGATACTCGGACATCCACTCTCTCTGAACGACCATGCGCTCTGGCGCTAACGGATAGGCGTTGTGTGCGTCGTGGAGCTCTACAGGGTACTCTAAGTCTACCTCCAAGATGTAGCCCTCTGGGCTGTCTGCCGGATGCTCCGTTAAAACTTTTGTAGACAACAGCTCCTCCACCCACTCAAAGCCGCCTGTAGGCAGCGACTGGCTCATTGCCCACCCATATAGGTTGTTAGCATCCAGGTAAGAAATGTACCTGTTCGGCTCGGAGGGTTAAAGCCCTTAACCAAAGGGTTGTTAGCTCTCGCAAAGCGCTTAGATACCATGGAGATACCACCTCGCATCCCCTTCTCGATGAAAAGGTGCTGGTCATAGTTTGTGAGCAGTTTGAGTTCTACACCCGTCTTTTTGAGCAACGCGTCCCAAGAGAGGCCAGGACTGGTGTAGTAATGTGCGGGGTCCAAGCCGTACTGCCGCATGCAGGTCTTCCGGAAAGTCTCGAAGACATCTGCCAAAAGGAGCACATCTGTGCGGTTGTAGAGGTCGTGGTAGTCTCCCATAGTGTGGCATCTAAAGGTCTCCACACCTTTTGTGCATGAACGTAGTCGTCCTCGCTATTGAACTCGACTTTCAGCTAGCACTAGAAGGCTTCCTTCGGAGGAGACCTGGCTCTGCAAACCTTTCCCAAGAGTCCATGTACTCGTACGGGTAGACGCCCTTGCGCAACAAAAGATTGCGCCTTTCTTTACATGGCTCGTACTGGCCCGTTATTTGGAAAGCCTCGGGCAGGTTGGCTGCTACTAACTCGTCAAGAGAGGACGGCAAGAACTGGACGCTGTCGATAAATCGGAGCTGACCGAGGGAGAAGCTAATGTATTTCTCGGTGTTGTTCGGGATGCAAGAAATCTTACCCTCTACCTTGGAAATAGCCTGCATCAGGAGGTGAGAATCGTAGCCCCGCAAATTGTGGAAGACCACAGGTATGGTTGTGGTTTTAGGGCTCAGGCGCAGCTTCAAGTTGCAAGCGTTGTGTGCAGCACCTCTGAATTTTCCAGTGATATGACAGTGGTCGCGGACAGTATCTCCTCAAGTGGCTTCTCACACACGTGGCAGGTGGTGGCTGCCTTAAAGGCTCGCCGGTCATTAGCGGTCATCTTCATTGCTTTAGGGTTGGCTAGCACCTCCTTGATCTTTCGCTCCTCATACTGGATCGCTTTTAAGAAGTGCTCCGCCGCGTCGTGTCCACGGTATTCTACAGGTGTTTTTGTCCGTCCATCGCAGCGAACGACTACATAGCAATAGCCACAAGTCTCGTGGTGCTGCGTCTTCCGAGTGTTGCTCTTCGTGGGGTCCAGCTCGGGCCCTCTACCTTTGTAGTTAGAGCCTCAAAGTCGGCGTAGATGATGAAAGGGGCGGGAAACTGCTTGTGGTGGTTTTGAAAGGTCAGCATATTTTTATCCCTCTTCTGTCATCACTACCCACACCGCCGTCTGACCGATACCACAACAAACAGTCATGAGAGATTATAGGAGGTCTTCAATCGAGAACCCATGGAGACATCTCTCACAAAAGTGCGTACGCTCCCGGTGCTTGTTTTCTTGGTAGAGAAGACGGTTTAGGTTTTTGACCCAGGTGTAGTGAAACTTGCCTGCCTTCTCGATCAGCAAGAGGTTAATCCTGGGCATGTCCATGGGCTTTTGCTTAGCCCGTGAACGATAACACCCTTATCCCAGCCAAATATGTTGATAGCTAGGTTGTTTTGTTTTTCAACCTTCAGGATCTGAGAGTAGGAGTAGGAGCCTCGATCCCCGTGAAGTCTAGGCCATCATCAGTGGGATATTGGGAAGGCCTATCCGTGTGGGCTCTGGCGGGGAAGAGAGCAGACCGTAAGGACCATCTCAGGCAGTGATCATCATTGTTCTTCACGTTGATGACCGCCTTCTTGCTTTTCACCGCTGCGGGTAGTGGAATGTATGAGCCGCCTCTCAAGGGCTGGTACCGAGCAATGTCAAGCCACAGCATCTCTACGTGGTCAACCGTCCACCCCGAGCCTCTTTGAGTAAATTTTTCAAGCGTCTCCTGGATGCAGGGAAAGGCCCTGTCTAGTGCATCATTAATATCGTTAGCCTGCAAAACAGACTCTTGTTTGTGGCGGAGCACGGGATCAGTGTATTCCTCACTCCCATCAGGTTGTCTTTCGAAGTTGAAGCTTGAGAGCCAGCTGAAACTTAATACCGTTAAAAGCTTTAAGCTCTTTCCTCAAGTTTTTGGTAAATCTGAGAGCGCACGTCGTCCAGAAAGGCTCTGGGGTCTGCGCTAAGGAGATGCCCTTTGGGCACAACCATTTGCCAACCCCGCAGATATTTCCCGATCACCCGTGGGTCTGCCTAAAGACTAGCTCATCCGTCTCTTTATATTCAAACTGCTCTAGAATCTCATTTTGGTAGTCTTGTACCGTTCTAAACGTTTTTGAAGTACTCGTCATTTATAGTATAAGCTACGACGTATTTCTCTAATAGAGAGTCATTAACACACAAACCCAACAGTAGAGGGCATGAGGTTTGCTGGTGATAGCATAACCTACAACACACATATCTCTAATTGAAGTGTTCATTTTACAAAACTTAGGAATTTCCCATGCACATTGTGCAACAAATTGGGATTCCCTAATGATAAAAACCATTTAGACATAAATGTATACCTGAGATATTCAATCTGCGAAATGAAAGGACACAATGTTTGTGCTTGGGTTAAAGTTGGTGAAGTTGATCTTTGTAATAGGAGCTGCTGCGGTAAATATTGTAAGTACCACTTAGTAAAGATCCGTAAAGGCAGAAATATTTCAATACCCTGTAAATCCTGTGGTATTGGGGTTCAGAGTGAAATACAGCTATGCCGAGACTGTGGCCGAGATAAAATAAGACATAGGAACATATCTCAAGAAAAAGCTAAACAACAGTTTTCGTTGGTGTTGTCACAGCTCTTAGCTCGTGTTTAACTTTCGTAGACGAAAACTTTGCCTGCAAAAGTTTGTTATATCACAATTTTTGTTCTGCGGTGTGCCGGGCAAATCTTCTTGTGCCTCCACAAGGAGGAGCTACAGCTCAGCTCCCCACCACAATCCATACATATGTATTGCCGCGGTTCTTGTAAGCAAGGTGTCTTACGGTTCTCCAGGTGTCTCTTCAGGTTGTAGTACCTCTTAAAAATTTTGTGGCACTTATC
Organism: Plazaster borealis; assembly: GCA_021014325.1. Lineage (NCBI taxonomy): Eukaryota > Metazoa > Echinodermata > Asteroidea > Forcipulatida > Labidiasteridae > Plazaster > Plazaster borealis. The sequence goes on along the minus strand of JAJGQC010000778.1, from coordinate 51,716 downwards.
ACACTCCATCGTGTATACAGGTGCAGTGTATATGTCTAATTGTATATACAAATGAGGCGTTAAGGTTGGGAGTCACTGGCTGTGGGTCGAGCCTGCCAAGAGAGCGGGCGAGCCTATTAAAACCTAATTTTCGTATACGAAAATTTAGTAGAACCCCATGTGCTCTATTTGTATATATACCCCAACCCAAAAGTGGTCTAGAACCAGCAGCCCACCAAGAGAGCGGGGCGGAGCAAACCCCATGTGCTCTATTTGTATATACCCCAAGCAAGGTGGTCCAGAACCCCATTGTTCCTACTACTCAACATAACTGTTAGTTGGGCAAAATTCTTATTTTTTTACAAGTAACCGGAAACGGAGGTCAACTCTTATTCTCAGGTTTTCTTTGTTCTTTTGTTGTATTGATTTTACTTTCCTATTGCTAATTACTTAGTATTACATTCCCAGCAACATATATCATTTTCATAGCCATAAACTACGTTAAACTAAAATAATTGACAAAACAAAATCCTGCCCACGCAAAACTCCATAATCCTGCCCACGCAAATCTCCATAATGGTTGGGACCACATTGGTCCCGGAAATTCAAATTTCATGCGAGAGACTTGCACAGTCTATTGCATGCCCTCGTTGCGTTCGTTACGATAATTTTAAATAACTGCTTTTTGATATTAACTATAGACAGTGCTAAATTTCATAGTGCTGCTTAAAAATCAAACGGGCGGTACTGCCTTTATAGTAAGAATTTGGTTTTTTCCCCATAATTCCACCCATGAATTTTCTTTTTTTTTTAAATCTTTGGGGTCAACCATTATCATACCCTCAACAAACACACCAGAAAAGCTCTTTGACCTGGGGGGTTAGGGTCACATTGAAAACCTCGTGACAACTTCAGCAGTTTTGGCAATAATGCATACGTTTGTACGTAGTCCATTGACTCTGTGTACAATGCCTTGATCTGTGTAGTATTTCAGTCTCTATGACTGATAAGCATATGGTTTGTGACCTTGTTAGTGTAAACATCAATCAGCATATTAGCTAGGGGCAGCTGTAGACATCACAATAGCCTGGGCAATACAGGGGGTGATCTTTATGCCAGAGTTTGTGTATTTTAGGCCATAGGTTTGTGCATTGGAAGGCTAAGGGGCGGGGCTTCACGGCAATTCTGCTGGTCATCATCAACCATTCATAAACAACAGCTTGGGAGAAAAGAACAAGATTATTCCACTTTTTTATAAGTAATAAGCTTCTAGCCTCGGGGGTATTAGGCTCGATAATGATGAGAAAATAGCTTCATACCCTGGGCGTAATACGATTTCCCAGAATACTATAAACTATAGTATTGCTCTTGGGATAGTGTTAAAGTTACGAACTTTGAGGTTAAGGGTTAAAGCAATAAACTATTTTGCTTTACCAAGGAGAATAAGGTTACAAGCCAACACATACTTTCTTTATCTGATTTCGTGCTTAGTTTTGCTTAGCTGAGAATGTTAAAGAAAATGTTCTACTTAAGCAGTTCTATGAAATTAGGCACAGGTAGTTCAAACCTACCTTAATTATTAAAACATTCCCAAAGTAACACATAGTATTGTAAACTAAAACAATGAAACACGTAGGTGGCCTTCAAGAATGTTAACCACCTTGCTCTACGGTAAATACAGCTGAAACTAGATAAATGAATTATTGTGGAGATGGCCATTTCCCTAAAGAAATTAGTGAACAGGTGTACAATGGTCATGAAACATTTTCATATGAAACGATAATTGAATTTCCAGTCATGTATACAACTAAAACAGCAATTATACATTATTTTAAACTATATTTATACATAATACAATTGTTGCACGCTGTGACTGGATCCATGGTGTTGTGTACACACGAGGATGGCACCCCAGGCGAAGCCGAGGGTGCCGCTTGCCCCAGAGGGTCTACAAAACCCATGGACCCCATCACAGCGTGTAACAATTATTTAGTTATACCATGATAATAGATTCCTCTTCTGTGGAGGCGTTCTGTTGTCATCTTCAAACATTGTTACGACGAAGTTGGCATGGTTTAATAAGCAGTCGAACAGTTGTTAAATAAAAACAATTCTTCACTGTTCCCTCGAACCCGGGCTGTTTCTAATTGTACAAAGCGCTTGAAATTGACCAACGGTGGAGAAGATCAAGGCAATGTATCCTAGTATACATCGCTCATGTTGCGAATATGAATTGGGTGGGGGGGGGGCGAATATGAAAGAAAAGGTACATCTGCGCGTTAGCACCGCCCGTCGCACAGCGACGCAGGGGAGAGTTTGAATGTTTTCGAAAAGGAAGGCCCAATTCAAGCCATTTGCGCTTTTTTTTTTTTTTTTTTTTTTTTTTTTTGGTGGGGTCCGCTTTTTTTTGACTTTTAAATGTGTATATATATTATGAGTAGGGTAGATGGCCTTAGCTTTCGATCCAGACCGGACCTTCTTCAGAGGCATAAAATAAGTACAAACAAATACATATCCATTTATAGAAAAAGAGAGGGGAAAGGGATTAAGGAAAGGATCCAGAAAGAAGCGGGAAAATTAAAGCCAATCAAAGATTCTATTTCAGAAACAATTGGTGGCTATGAACCAATAGGAGTAAAGTGGTGAGGACAAAGGATGTATAGTATGAAAGGATGGATTACTGGACCATGAAAGTGGTAAATGCATTGTCCGATAACAATGCAGTGACACATGAAAGGGTAGGATTGGAGAGCAAGTTGCATCATGATGCAACTAACAATGGTCAATTAAAGAAAAGCAAGATCAAAGGTAGGATGATATTAAAAGTAGGTGTGCGGGACCTGTGGAAAAAAGGTTACTACATGAGATTGTTATAGTAACAAAATTATAAAAAACAACTTATTGACAGAATATATATATATATATATATATATATTCTTTGTTCAACCCAAAATCATTATATATATATTATAATATTAATATATTATTAGTATATTAATAATAATATATATATATAATATATATAATGATTTTGGGTTGAACAAAGAAAAATTGACTAGAGTGGGATTTGAACCAACGACCTCCGGTTTAACGTGCCGGCGCTCTACCAACTGAGCTATCTAGCCCTATGTTGGCGGTCTACCTATTTTGTCAATATCTTTGTTCGGGGGGTGCCAGTCAGAAAGCCATTCAACCGCAAACTGCCGTGTAGCCAGGGATCACACCCATACGATACAACCTGGGAAGCGGCAGCCGGGGATCACCTTAAGGGGATGCGACTTTTTTTTATATATATCAGTAATGGATCACAAGGGAAACTGACTGGGTAAATATTAAATGATTTCGTTGAACAAAGAAAATTGACTAGAGTGGGATTTGAACCAACGACCTCTGAACGTGCCGGCGCTCTACCAACTGAGCTATCTAGCCCTATGTTGGCGGTCTCCTATTTTGTCAATACCTTAGTTCTGGGGTGCCAGTCAGAAAGCCATTCAACCGCAAACTGCCGTGTAGCCAGGGATCACACCCATACGATACAACCTGGGAAGCGGCAGCCGGGATCACCTAGGATGCGACTTTTTTATATATATATATCAAGTAATGGACCACAAGGAAACTGACTGGGTAAATATTAAATGATTTCCTTGTGGTCCATTACTTGATATATATATATAAAAGTTGCATCCCCTTATAATGATCCCCTGGCTGCCGCTTCCCAGGTTGTATCGTATACTTGGGTGTGATCCTTGGCTACACGGCAGTTTACAGTTGAATGGCTTCTGACTGGCACCCCGAACAAAGATAGGGAGACCGCCAGCATAGGGCTAGATGCTCAGTTGGTAGAGCGCCGGCACGTTAATCCGGAGGTCGTTGTTAAAATCCCCCTCTTTTTTTAAGTACATTTTTCTTTGTTCAACCAAAAATCATTTAATATTTACCCAGTCAGTTTCCCTTGTGGTCCATTACTTGATATATATATATAATATATATAATATATAATATATAATGATTTTGGGTTATATATAATATATATAATATAATATATATGCCTCTGAAGAAGGTCCGGTGTGGATCGAAAGCTAAGGCCATCTACCCTACTCATTATATATATCACCGGTCACCAGGATTTTCCTGTCTGCAACTGAACGGTTTCAACAGACCCTCCACAAGTCGTAGTAAGAAACTTATTTTTCTGTTGTTGTATCCCTTCGGGGTGATCCCATTGATTTGCTTGTATCTTGTTTTTAATTGTTACAACCATATCCATTTTATCTTTTCCCAATCCCTACCTGTTCTTTTCAGAACAATTTCTAACATTTTTTCCTTCCTCTACAGATTATTAATAAGCCATTATTTTTCACCTTACAGGTTTGTAAATACTACTTAATAATTTTCTCTGCAGGTTTTTAACCCATTCGTTTTACAGGATTGTGTTTTAAACCCCGTTTTTCAAAGGTTTGTGTTAACGTTTTTCCTTTTCAGGTCTGTACATAACTTATTTTTGCAGGTTTTATAACCCTTTCTTTTACAGGATTGCGTTTACCCCCATTTTTACAGGTTTGTGTTAACCTTTATTTCCTTCAGGTTTGTTCATAACTTGATTTTGCAGGTTTTATAACCCGTTCTTGTACATGATTGTGTTAACCCCTACTTTTTGCACAGGTTTGTGTTAACCCATTTTTCCCTTTCAGGTTTGTACATAACTTATTTTTGCAGTTAGTGTTACCCGTTCTATTACAGGATTGTGTTAACTTTTTCATTTACAGGTTTGTAAATAATTTACTATTTTTACAGGTTCTAATTTTTAACTACGTTCTGTTTACAGGATTGTGTTAACCCCCATTTTTCACAGGTTTGTGTTAACACATTTTTCTTTTCAGGTTTGTACATAACTTATTATTTTTTGCAGGTTGTATAACCTGTCCTTTTACAGGGTCGTGTTAACCCCATTTTTTCGCAGGTTTGTTTTAACTTTTTCCTTCACAGGTTTTGTAAATAATTTACTTTTTGTGCAGGTTCTAAACTTTTAACTACGTTCTCTTTACAGGATTGTGTTAACCCCTACTTTTTTCACAGGTTTGTGTTAACCCATTTTTTCTTTTCAGGTTTGTACATAACTTTATTTTGCAGATTGTATAACCCGTTCTTCTACAGGATTGTGTTAACCCCATCTTTTCCCAGGTTTGTGTTAACGTTTTCCTTGCAGGTTTGTAAATTAATTATCATTTTTGTCCAGGATCTATAACCCAATCTCTCCACAGGAATGTTTTAACATATTTTCCATTTAATGTATTCCCTTTATCCATCATGGCACTTGCTCCTGACACCAAGTGCATTTTCCGTAAGCTTCGTAAGCTTAAAGAAACGCACACCCGTTACTTGTCACATCTTGATAACTACCGGTTTTATCGCTTATCCCGTATCATTCCCAAAGGGCTACAGATCAAGTGTACCCCTTCCTTTGGGGACCTTGACCCATCCTATTTGAAGAAATGGAACAAGACACTAACTAACACGTCTTTCCGTTTGATCAAGTTGCTGGAAAATCAATGCCAACAATTCATTGATAACCAGATACTTGAGATAACAGACACTGAGTCTCAACTCCAGGAGTCATGCTCTATTGAAGAGTATGAACAGTTACAAGATACCATACTATCTAACCTCAAGCACCTAAGGTCCACCCTAATGGACAAACAGAACAAGAAACGTATGAATGTCCAAGCTAACCATAAGAAACACATTCATAGACGTTTCCACAGTAGGAGAACCACCATTGCTCCTCCTACTGTTAGGTCGCCAGTGACTAATACTGTAATTAATCTCTCTGACATGGTTCTTACTGACCCACAGGTTAAACTCCTCTCAAGGGGTCTTAAGTTTTGCCCCACACCCAGAGAACCTAACCAACTTATTTTCCAACAGGACATGGCCCAATTCAATCGTAGGTTACGCCTACGTAAATACATTCATGTAGAGCCCTCCATGGATGAAGAGTCATCTGTGGAGACCCAACCAATTACCCGCAACCGCTTCAAGGAAAAGAGTACTTGGGTACCCCCTAAGAACCGAGATGTGTCTCTAGAGACATACATCAATTCGGTTAACTCCGAGGTTCTTAAGGTCCCTAATACCCCTACTTCCAATAACCTCCCCCAAGATGAGCGACACGCCCTTACACAACTCCGCCAATCACCAGACATAGTGATTAAACGGGCTGACAAGGGGTCCGCAGTTGTAGTCATGAACACACATGACTATATTGCTGAGGGCCTCAGACAGCTCAGCAACACTGATCATTACATTGAATGTGCCACTGATCCCACTCAATCTTTCTCCCAAGATATCAGCGACACCCTGGTTAGAATTTATAATGCCAATGGTATCGAGAAAGATACACTTAACTATCTCCTCCCAAGGTTCTACCTTCTACCCAAGATACACAAGCCCAATAACCCGGGTAGACCAATTGTATCTGGGAATGGTAGCCCCACAGAGCGTATTTCTGAGTTTGTTGATAGCTTTCTCAAACCCTTAGTCTGCCGTATTCCTTCCTTCATCAAGGATACCAAAGACTTTCTCCACAAACTAGATGAGGTCAAGCACCAAATACCTGACTCTGCCATTCTGGTTTCTTTTGATGTTTCATCATTGTATACCAACATACCCCATCATGAAGGCATGAGTGCATGTGTCTCTGCCCTCAATGCTAGTAAACAATCCCGCCCTCAGTGAGACATATTAAGGAACTCATCAGCCACATTCTCATGAAGAATAATTTTTCATTTTCTGACAGGCATTTTCTACAGGTACAGGGTACTGCCATGGGTACCAAAATGGCACCCTCATATGCTAACTTATTCATGTCTCAGTTGGAGGACAGACTCCTGTCCTCTGCCCCCAACCGCCCACTAGTTTGGTGGAGATTTATTGATGATATTTTCTCCATCTGGTGCGGTGGCAAGGACAGCTTGGATGAGTTTATTGACCATATAAACTCATTTCACCCCACCATAAAGTTCACTACCGAATACTCTCTCACAAGTGTGAATTTTCTAGATGTTACCATAACCAAATCCCCTAATGGCATTGTCACGGATGTTTACAGTAAACCCACCGACACCCACCAGTACCTTCTCTCCAACAGTTGCCACCCTAGTCACTGTAAGAAGGCAATTGCTTACAGTCAGGCCTTACGTATCAGACGTATCTGTTCCACAGATACCCTGTACAAGAGGCGCTCATCAGAGCTAAGGAAACACCTTGTATCTAGGGGCCACAGCGAACGCAGGGTCCAACTTGCAATCAACAGGGCTCTCAACGTACCTCGTCATACTCTGTTGACTAACACGGGAGCTAAAAAGCTCCTACCAATAGAGTCGCCTTGGTCACCACCTTCCACCCCGAACTACCTAAACTTTCCTCAATCCTCAATAATAACATGACCATCCTTCACTCCTCCAACAGGTTACACTCAGCAATCCCTGAGGTCCCCATGGTTGCATTCCGCCGTCCTAAGAACCTGGGTGACATCCTAGTCAGGGCCAAACTTCCCCAGGTACAGTCCGAACAGAACCCTCAACAGAAATACTGGGCTGTCACAAATGTACCCGTTCCAAATGTAGAACGTGTCTGTACATCAAGCCCTCACTTAAGGTAAAGAGTCATATCACTGGCTCTTCATACAACATCAAGACCGACTCCCAATGTAGCACACCTAATGTAGTCTATGTCATATCATGTAAGAGATGTGGGCTACAATATGTGGGAGAGACTAAGACCAAACTCAGTCTTCGCTTTGCGAATCATGTCTCTTCCATAAAGACCAAGAAACCGTACCCAGTCTCTATCCACTTCAACAGCCCCAATCATAGTGTCAAGGATGTTGAACTTCTGGTGATTGAAGCTTGCAATGGTGATGACACACACCGCAAGCATAGAGAATCACACTGGATTCACCAACTCAAGACAGTCCAACCCTTTGGACTAAACATAAACACTGGTGTTAAATAACTTCCCATTACCCTCCATTTCACTCCTGCCTGATAATTCATGTGTTGTATATATTCTGTAAATAAGTGTAAATAAACACATTTTTTCTGTCAATAAGTTGTTTTTTATAAATTTCTTACTATAAATATCTCATGTAGTAACCTTTTTTTCCACAGGTCTCTCACACCTATTTTTAATATCATCCTATCTTTGATCTTGCTATTCTTTAATTGACCTTTGTTAGTTGCATCATGATGCAACTTGCTCTCCAATCCTACCCTTTGATGTTTCCCTGCATTGTTATCGAACAATGCATTTACCACTTTTATGGTCCAGTAATCCATCCTTTCATACTATACATCCTTTGTCCTCACCACTTTACTCCCATTGGTTCATAGCCACCAATTGTTTCTGAAATAGAAACTTTGATTGGCTATAATTTTCCCGCTTCATTCTGGATCCTTCCCTTAATCCCTTTCCCCTCTCTTTTTCTATAAATGGATATGTATTTGTTTGTACTTGTTTTATGCCTCTGAAGAAGGTCCGGTCTGGATCGAAAGCTAAGGCCATCTACCCTACTCATTATAATATAATATATATATATTATATATATTATATAATATATATATATATATATATATAATATATATAATATATATATATTCTATTATAATGAGGAGATTATAGGGAGACCGCCAACATAGGGCTAGATAGCTCAGTTGGTAGAGCGCCGGCACGTTAAACCGGAGGTCGTTGGTTCAAATCCTCTAGTCAATTTTTCTTTGTTCAACCCAAAATCATGTAAAATTTATCCAGTCAGTTTCCCTTGTGGTCCATTACTTGATATATGATATATAAAAAAGTCGCATCTTAAGGTGATCCCCGGCTGCCGCTTCCCAGGTTGTATCGTATGGGTGTGATCCTGGCTACACGGCAGTTTGCGGTTGAATGGCTTTCTGACTGGCACCCCGAACAAAGATATTGACAAAATAGGGAGACCGCCAACATAGGGCTAGATAGCTCAGTTGGTAGAGCGCCGGCACGTTAAACCGGAGGTCGTTGGTTCAAATCACACTCTAGTCAATATTTCTTTGTTCAACCCAAAATCATATATGTATATATATATATAATGATTTTGGGTTGAACAAAGAAAAATTGACTAGAGTGGGATTTGAACCAACGACCTCCGGTTTAACGTGCCGGCGCTCTACCAACTGAGCTATCTAGCCCTATGTTGGCTGTCTCCCTATTTTGGCAATATCTTTGTTCGGGAGGTGCCAGTCAGAAAGCCATTCAACCGCAAACTGCCGTATAGCCAGGGATCACACCCATACGATACAACCTGGGAAACGGCAGCCGGGGATCACCTTAAGGGGATGCGACTTTTTTTTATATCAGATATCAAATAATGGACCACAATGGAAACTGACTGGGTAAATATTAAATGATTTTGGGTTGAACAAAGAAAAATTGACTAGAGTGGGATTTGAACCAACGACCTCCGGTTTAACGTGCCGGCGCTCTACCAACTGAGCTATCTAGCCCTATGTTGGCGGTCTCCCTATTTTGTCAATATCTTTGTTCGGGGGGTGCCAGTCAGAAAGCCATTCAACCGCAAACTGCCGTATAGCCAGGGATCACACCCATATGATACAACCTGGGAAGCGGCAGCCGGGTATCACCTTAAGGGGATGCGACTTTTTTTTATATCAGATATCAAATAATGGACCAGTAAGGAAAATGACTTGGTACATATTAAATGATTTTGGTTTGAACAAAGAAAAATTGACTAGAGTGTGATTTGAACCAACGACCTCCGGTTTAACGTGCCGGCGCTCTACCAACTGAGCTATCTAGCCCTATGTTGGCGGTCTCCTGGTCAATTTTTCTTTGTTCAACCCAAAATCATTTTATATATATATATATATTTTTTGGGGGACGTCCGCCCCCACCCCTTAGTTACGTGCCTTTTTTGAACTCCATTTTATTATGTCTCTTCAATTTGTCGCCAAGACGGTCAGTGTTTCGAGCAGCGAACGTCACCGTGTTGTGGTTTGCACTGCAAAGCTTGCTTTTAGTCTATACACATGTTTTCTCTGCAGCTGTAAATGGTTGTCTAAGGTCGACGTGATTATGAAGTAATTACCGGACAGCAGTAAACTCGACCAGAGGGGTCTGGCCTCGGAGTGTGCGCCACAATGCCTTCATAGCACTCATCTACCACCCCTGTATAACGACCGCATCCTTCATTGTACAGTTTAGCGTTGCGGTCAGGCTCTGAAAAATAGAGCCAGAGTGCCGAGCAGTTGCTGCCGGGTTGGTGAAGAAGTTGACGGTACCCTTGCATATATGCTTCTTTCAACTCATCAAGGGTACATAGGTGAGCTTCCAGAGCAGAGCAAGCACTCGTCATCCCATCATGGTCTTCCGTAGCGTACACCTCCTGTGTGATGATCGGGTCTCGAGGGCTCACTAGCCTGGGACAGCACATGGCAGGAGAAGAACTCTCTTCACTCGGGAATCGGCAGCAGAAAACATGACCCGAGAGAGGTGGCCTCGGTGTGTTTGCAACAATGCAGTCATAGCACTCGTCACCTGTGTATTTACCACAACCTGATTTGTACAGTCGAGCATCGCGATCGGGTACCGAGAAATAAAACCATTTGGTGTTGGCAGGTTGTCGATAGCCGCTCATGTAGGCCTCCTTCAACTCGGCCGGTGTACAGGGGTGAGCGTCTAAGTCAGAGCAAGCCTCTGCCTGCCCATCACGGTCAGTAATATTGTAACTCTCATTCGTAAAAATAAGATATGGTGTATCGTACCCTCGGTAGGTCAGTCCAGTCGCGTTCACCAGGATCTTGTTATCAGGTACAGAGTACCAGAAGCTGGTAGCAACAGGTACATGTATGTCTCGGTAGTAGCCAGCCTCGTAGGCTTGATGTATCTCCCATGGTTGACAGAGATGTTTGTCGGCTCTTTGACACTCAGCTGAAGCCGAGTCGTGCGAATCTGAAGACATCATAAAGAAAGTATATAACTTTTGAATACCCAATCAAGTGAGCAGGCATTATATTGGAAATTACACTAAAGACAACTACATACCTTGTATCTTGGTTTGGACTAGCTGAAGCTGTTTCAAAACCCCCAGCTGCAAATCAAAGGGAAAAAAAAACAGGTGCAGGTCAAATGGGATAGCAAAGGGATACACATCTATTTTTTCGCCATGTTTGTTTTGTGTTTTTACAAATCAGTTCTGGTCAGGACAAAAAGTGGGTATATAGACATTACCCTATCGGGGAAAGGAGGGGGTAAATGTGCCCATATAGACTGTGCAAGTCTCGCGCATATTTGAACTTCCGGGACCATTGTGGTCCCAACCATATGGAGTTTTACGTGGGCGGGATTTTGTTTGTCAATTATTTTAGTTTAACGTAGTTTATGGCTATGAAAAATACATATGTTGTTGGGAATGTAATACTAACTGATTAACAATATGAAACTAAAATCAATTCAACAAAATAGCGAAAAAACCTGAGAATAAGACTTGACCTCGGTTTCGGGTTACTTGTAAAGAATTAAGAATTTTGCCCAACTGATGGTCATTAAACCTATGTTATAGACGCACACATTCGGGTGTGATTGGCAAATGGGGTTTCTGACAATAAGCAACCTCGTCCCAAGTTTTAATTTTGTTTCAATGTTAATTTGAACAAATTATTTGTATTATACAGATATTGAAATTTATTTATATATTATAAATGTATATGCTGTGGGTAATTGTATTTTCGAAATTTGTGTATATAATAAAAAAAATATAAAAATGATTTCGTATACAAATATTGTGCAAAAAATAGTTAATGGCCTGACGTTTCGACCCTAGCAGAGTCTTTCTCGAAGGCTAAATGACAACACAACACAACACAACACACATGAACAGGTGTAAAGTGTAAGGTGCCACTCAGGATATTCAATGCTAAAAAAAAACACGATATAAACCACGATATTGTAGTGGGTGGGTCAAAAGAAATAACTGAAAAACGAAATTCAGTGAAAACAAACATTTTTAAATATAAACGTATTCAAAACTAGAGTTAAGTTTTTGTTCAAACAAAAACAAAGTGTTCGGTAGACCTGTCCAATTAGCGGAAACTCGCGGGGATAAGAAGAAAAAGAAAACGTATTAAAACTTGTGTAAGATTTTGAAAATACTCCAGGGTCTTTCACATGGTCCAAAGATCTTGTTTGTAGCAATTAGGTTCTCCAGATATGATTTTCTAAATATTAAACATTGATTTAAAGTTATGACGTCATCATCGCGAAAACTATTGCGGTTTCATCTACACACTAAGGTCTAAGTATATGGTTAGTTTCAAGTCGAAACCCTTTTTGGTTAGCGAGATATGATTTTTGCACACACAGTACATGCACATTATACCAAAACGGTGGTTAGTAGCATCAATTCAAATCCTACAGTTAGAAATCATACCATGACCAAATTAATAATCTTTTTGGTAAGTAAGAAAAGCAACACCACTTGACAAGTTTACGGACGAAACATATCAACATGATTGTAGACGAAATAAGGAATGCCCCCTCCCTTTTTAACGATGATTTTGAAATAAAGGTTACCAGTGTCTGAAGAGCAAACTCAGCGGGCCTAGAACGCCTTTAGCAGGCATGGTCACGTCATCAACGTGATGCGGGTCTCAGTGTTTGATGAGAAGTGAACCACTTTGTTCACCTTTGGTTTAAGTTTTTGTCAGTTATTAAAAGTCATACAAATCACTAAAGCAGGTGGACATGTGAACCCCCCTTCTATTCCTTATTTTCCATTAAGCCACCAGACGGGCAAAACGGAAATAAATTCACACTAAACTTTGAATGAGTTTGAGACTGTATGTTCGCGACAATGTGTTGTCAAAACGTATAAGAATAAACAACGCAATGATGTGAACATGCAGAGACTCAGTGCAGGTTTGAATGCCTTTGGATCCTGTGTGTGGTCAATGAAGTGCAACAGCCAGCACGTGCTACTGGATTTTAGTCACTGCAAATCTTTTCATGTGGTTTTACTGCAGACCAATAAACACGATTTCGACATTTCGACGGGAAGTTAAGGTCAAATTGGTAACAGGTCTGTGAAAAAGTTTGCGAAGGCTGAATGGCATACAACCTGATGTAAAACTTGTGACCAAAGTAGAAGTAGTTCTTGAGATATGAATGTAAACAAAACCCTTCCGGTTTAAAACCAGAAGTCAAGGTCAAATGGGGCCATGTTTTGTGTAGCTTTTGTTGAACATTAACAGAACTCTCCGAATATGTATAGATTGTTAAGTTCCAACTTGTGGTCAAGAGTTATGTTTATTTCAAATATTAAACCTCGATTTAATGGAATTTGGTACCTGATGACGTCATCATGACATCATGAACTTTGTGACGTATTGATATTGAGGTTCAATTGTTTGATGAGTTTCAATGTTCAATTCATTTTCAATCTTGAGTTATGCTGTAAATAATCCCGAAAATGTTTTTTCGATGAAAAAAACACAAGGCAAACTTTGACCTTCGGTACGACCGTAAGTTAAGGTCATACGATTTTGGCGTTAACTTTGTAAATGTTGCCCCTGTCTGATCTATCAGATGCTCAAATATAAACATCATAGCTTTAATATTCAATGAAATATCGTGATTAGCATATGGTCACTTTTTAAACTTAAATGGCTTGTAATTTGATACCTGATGACGTCATCCTGACGCATCTAAAGCGGTTCCATCTAACTATTTATGTGAAGTTTCAAGTTTATACAAGCTTGGGAAGTTAAGGTCATACAATTTTGGCGTAAACTTTTTCCTTGTCTTGATCTATAAGATGCCTAAATATGAACACCATAGCTCTAATGTTTAATGAAATATCGTGATTAGCATAATATGGTCACTTTTTAAACTTAACTCTGCATGATGCCATCGCAGACTTATTGAGTGTCAGTTTTTAATTAAAAGTCGCTACTACGCCAATTAAAAAATTTTAAACTTAAAAAATTCCAAGTTCCACAACTACACCTAGCCAAATAGCATGCCAGTTGTCTTGTTACCATTGGGGTTTTTTTTATCAATAAAAAAAATCCATCAATGACCAGCTCTCCCGGAATTCCCATACGAATTGTACAGCAGTTACTTGACCTCGGGGTTAATAGCCACTACTTAGTGAAAAGAACCATATGGTTTCACATGGCTTCTTCTGTATGCTTTTACAATGGCTGTAAGCAGTGACCTGGTTGTTTAGTTTGATGAATTGAGTGAGGCGGTGTTGCAAGGACAAGTCAGACCATGGAGCTCAATGTATTACACGCTGTTATAAAACTGACTGTTGAAAATAGTCGTATAGTGTAAGCGTGTGCATATTTTTATGGTTTCAAGAAAAGTTGTATAAAGTCTAGAAAGTACAAATGTTGGGTCATCTACACATTATTTTTGCTTGAATTTGTTTTATTTTGTCAGAAGGATCTGTATCTAATGCTTTGGGCAATTTAAAGGTGATTTGGTTCGTCACAAGAATGTATTGCACGCTAAAATCTAACTGTTACGCAATAGGTCCATGATGCTGTCCGAGTGTGATTTTTTTTTGTATGGTGTCACGCAGGGTTAAATGGCTTGTAATTTAATACCTGATGATGTCATCATGACGTCATTGCAACTGTTTCATCTCTTAATGAATATCTAACTATATGTGTAGTTTCAAGTTTTTATGAGCTTGGAAAGTGTACTTTAGTTAGCGGAAACAAACGGGGGATAAGAAGAAAAAAAGAAGTATTAAAACAAAACAAAAATCTGAACAAAAACAAGGGGGTGTTCCGGGCAGAATGCCCGAACACCTAATAAAAAAACTAGACTTGTAGTGTTTGTAGAATTACAAACACTAGGTGTTCGGATTGTGTAAATAGCAGGTAAGTAGGCCTACTAAAAGTTAAATCGGGAAACTTGTACATGTTAAACTTGAATGTCATGTAATTCAACACCCGATTACATCACCATGACGTCGTTGAAGCGGTTTCCTACTGTAGTAAAGAGATAACCACGTGCGAAGTTTGAAGGTTGTGTTTATATGAGAAGTGTATCTTCATCATTTGGTTTTAACCATTTTCCTATGTGTATTAGGCACTGTATACTCAGTACTCTCCCGAGTAAAAAAATAAAGCAATACAACAAAACCAAGAGAATCAGTCGGGTGGGATTCGAACCCGCGACATTAGTACTGCTAGAGCAGATGTCTTAACGCCATACCACCGGGCTAGTGTGTCTTTGTTTCCCGTCAAAAGCGCTGACATTACGTTTATGCGTGGATTAAACTAACAAAGCCTCGTGCCAAACCAGGCTTCATGGCTGATCAATGAACCTTCTGATCAATGGAGCGGAACAGCCAGTCACGGTGCTTTTGCATAGGCACAGTAAATGCGGTCAAGAGATACGTAGATTTTACCCTCCGTTTTCGACCGGAAATTTAGGTCTAATTGGTATAATTTATGTGCAAGTATTCAAGAAGGCTTACAGGCCTACTATCTGATATAAAAATTATGATGAAATTATAGGTAGTTATTGAGATATGAATTTATGAAATGTTCAACTTCTGATTTAAACCAGAAGTCGGGGTCGAATTGGGTCATACTGAAAGTATCGTTCGTTCAGTGTTTTATGTCCTTCCCGATGATGTAAAGATTGTAAAAATCCAACATATAGTTCTAGAGTTATGGTTTCTTGTAATAATAAACTTTGAATTAATGTATTTCAATACCTGATGACGTCATCATGACGTAACAAAAAACTAAACAAAACAACGAACAAAAACAAGAGGTGTTCCGAGCGTAACTCGAACACCTAAATAGAGATTCAAAGTTTATCTTAAGACAAACTCTAGGTGTTCGGTTTATGGGAATTAAATGATGAGCCATTTATGGCTTTGTGAATAGATCTGGTAAAACTGCACATTTAAAGTCACGTCATATTACAACTGATGCCGTAGTTTAGCCAGTAAAAAAACCGTTACACTAACATATCCCAGTTTAAATACATGCAAAAGCTCAGCTCAAAGGAGAATATTATCACGCAGATGAAGCCTTGTACATTTAATATATAACACCTTATGACGCCACCGTGACGTGACCTAAATTTGTGGATGTTACACATCCCAGATTGAATACATGCAAAGTTTCAGCTTGATTGCCCAAAGTTGTTCGGTACATATAGATCTTGTAAAACATTACCTTTGTGGTAATACAACGTGACAATTGATGACGTCGTGAAGACGTTACTCCATATTTTATCCATTATTATGACCTTCCATGCTCGATGCAAAATAGAATTTGATTGCAGCTTATTTTGTTCTCAAGATATATAATTTTACAAATTTGTAAACAATAATATGATTACGTCATCTTGACGTCACTTTACAGGTTAGTAGTCATTGTCGTTGTCTAACAATTAACTAAGTTTTAACTGAGTCGAATTTGTGGTTTGGTAGATACACGGCTTTACAAAGTGTACCGTTAAGGCAAAACCACGCGACACATGGAGACGTCATCAATCCACGACTCCAGACATAAGTTGTATGCATGAAGGTTATTAAGTATACCAATTATGAAACAATTATCATAAACTTTGCCAAAGACATCTAGTACAACTGTATTTTCAATTGTGTTTAACCTGCCGCTACAGGGCGCTCTTGAATTTTATGACGTCATCGGTCATATTTGTTTATACCAGACCCTTGCCAGACTACAACATCGTTGAAAGCAACTCCCAAAAAGTTGTCACTTTTAAATTACAAGGCACTTCCGGTTTCAACCGAAAGTAGAGGTCATGTAATGTCACGTATACTTAACAAATTTTAGACCTATTACTACCTTTGTATAATTCCGCAAAAAACAACCTACGGTCTCCTATTCTTGAAATGATACGGGTTTTCAAAAATATTTAATGTTTAAAAATCTTGTAATTTGACACTTGATAATGTCATCATGACGTTACTACAGTGGTGTCTACTTCTTGTAAAGAGCTAACTATGTGCGAAGTTTAAAAGTTGTGTGAGCTTGGAAAGTGTGTCTCTTATTGCTCTTATTTGGCGTTTTTGTGGGTTAGACTAAGAGCCTAAATCTTATGCCAAATCAGGTTTCGTTGACTTTGGACCTTGTGATCAATGGAACAGAACAGCTAGTCACAGTGCTTTTGCGTTATACAGTTTAAATACAAACGTGGGCTTTTAACTTCGCTTTTGGACCAGAAGTTAAGATAAAATTGGTGTTGTTTCTGTGCAAAAGGTTGAGGAGGCTATAGGACCTACAAATGGATGAAAACAAAATAATTAAAATATGAGTAGTTTTTGAGATATGATTTTTTGAAATATTCAAGTTCCGGTTTTAACCGGAAGTCAATGTCAAATGAGGTCACACTCTGTGTAGCGTTTTTTAGGTTTCAAAAGTCCTTTCAAATGATGTATAAATTATAAAAATCCGTTTTGTGGTTTATGAGCTATGATTTCTTTAAATATTAAACTTTAATGTAAAGTTATTCGACACCTGACGACGTCATTATGACGCCACTGCAACAGTTTTATCTACTAATTAATATCTAACTATATGTAAAGTTTAAAGTTGTAAAGTTTATATCAGCTTTATAAGCGTGCCTTTGTTAGCGGAAAATCGACGCGGAGAAAAAGAAGAAGATGTATTGAGAAAAACAAACAGAAAACGAACAAAAACAGGAGGTGCTAGAGCAGATGTCTGAGCGCCATACCACAGAGCTAGTGTGTCTTTGTTGGCCGAAAAACAAGTGTTCACATTACGTTTTTTCGTGGATTAGACTAACGAAGCTTTGTGCCAAATCAGGTTTTTTGAAAATTAAACTTTGATTTAATGTATTTCAATACCTGATGACGTCATTATGGCGTCGTGTTTCTACAAGTAAAGTAAATAAATGCAGTTTGAAGGTTGTGTGAGCTTGAGAAGTGTGCATTTTTGCGGACATTCGCCGGGGAAAAGAAGAAGACGAAGTTTGAAAAATACCCGTACAAAAACTAGAGGTGTTCTGGGCTAATTGCCCGAACACCTAACTAGCAATCGAAGAAAAGAGAGTCTCCTAACGCGTTGTAAAGCACCACTATTCTTCAGAACATCAAAGTGTTTGGATCAAAGTGCTTATGGATGGAAACGTTCAGTGAGAATTTTGTGTTGTGTTTAAACGCTCAGGAATGTGATTTTTCCCCATGCTATAAGAGCATGAGTAAGAACAATCACTGGGGTTAGACTGTTTGTCACCGTTTGGGGTAAAAAGTATTACTGATACTACCATGAAGAATCCATCAATCATAACAAATTAATTCATTCCTATACCATAATTTTCACAAACAGATACAACCGTTTTCAGCTCAAAACAAGATTGCCTTTAATTAATTCACGTCATCAATATATAAATACGACAGTCTACGTTTCGCCAAGTATCCAGTATCGATGTGTTTTTGATTTCACCGATTTTTATTGTCATGGAAACATACCAGCTACCAAGAGTTTCAAAAACTTTAATTTATACTAGTGTATGGAAAGAGACTTGAATAAGCAAATGCCTGTGCCCTTGGAGATTTCAACAGTTTATTAAACTTCAATTTGTAATGGTGTATGGAAAGAGACTTGATTAAGCAAAGGCCTGTTTGCCCTTGGAGATGTCAAGAGTTTAATAAATTTTAATTTGTACGAGTGTAAGGAAAGAGACGTGATTAAGCAAAGGCCTGTTTGCACTTGGAGATTTCAACAGTTTAATAAACTTCAATTTGTAATGGTGTATGGAAAGAGACGTGATTAAGCAAAGGACCGTTTGCCCTTAGAGATTTCAAGAGTTTAATAAACTTTAATTTGTACGAGTGTAAGGAAAGAGACGTGATTAAGCAAAAGACTGTTTGCCCTTGGTGATACCACGAGTTTCATAAACTTTAATTTATACGAGTGTGTGGAAAGAGAAGTGAATAAGCAAATGCCTGTGCCCTTGGAAATTTAAACAGTTTAATAAACTTCAATTTGTAATGGTGTATGGAAAGAGACGTGATTAAGCAAAGGACTGTTTGCCCTTGGAGATTTCAAGAATTTAATTAACTGTGATTTGTACCATTGTAAGGAAAGAGACGTGATTAAGCAAAGGCCTGTTTGCCCTTGGTGATACCACGAGTTTCATAAACTTTAATTTAAACGAGTGTATGGAAAGAGAAGTAAATAAGCCAATGCCTGTGCCCTTGGAGATTTCAACAGTTTAATAAACTTCAATTTGTAATGGTTTTTGGAAAGAGAATTGATTAAGCAAAGGACTGTTTGCCCTTGGAGATTTCAAGAGTTTAACAAATTGTAATTTGTACGAGTGTAAGGAAAGAGACGTAATTAAGCAAAGGACTGTTTGCCCTTGGTAATACCACGACTTTCATAAACTTTAATTTATACGAGTGTATGGAAAGAGAAGTGAATAAGCAAACGCCTGTGCCCTTGGAGATTTCAACAGTTTAATAAACTTCAATTTGTAATGGTGTATGGAAAGAGACGTAATTGGGCAAAGGACTGTTTGCCCTTGGAGATTTCAAGAGTTTAATAAACTGTAATTTGTACGAGTGTAAGAAATGAGACGTGATTAAGCAAAGGCCTGTTTGCCCTTGGGGATACCAAGAGTTTCATAAACTTTAATTTAAACGAGTGTGTGGAAAGAGAAGTAAGTAAGCCAATGCCTGTGCCCTTGGAGATTTCAAGAGTTTAATAAACTGTAATTTGTACGAGTGTAAGGAAAGAGACGTGATTAAGCAAAGGACTGTTTGCCCTTGGTAATACCACGAGTTTCATAAACTTTAATTTATACGAGTGTATGGAAAGAGAAGTGAATAAGCAAACGCCTGTGCCCTTGGAGATTTCAATAGTTTAATAAACTTCAATTTGTAATGGTGTATGGAAAGAGACGTGATTAAGCAAAGGACTGTTTGCCCTTGAGATTTCAAGAGTTTAATAAACTGTAATTTGTACGAGTGTAAGAAAAGAGACGTGATTAAGCAAAGGCCTGTTTGCCCTTGGGGATACCAAGAGTTTCATAAACTTTAGTTTAAACGAGTGTATGGAAAGAGAAGTAAGTAAGCCAATGCCTGTGCCCTTGGAGATTTCAAGAGTTTAATAAACTTCAATTTGTACGAGTGTATGGTAAGAGACATGATTAAGAAAAGGCCTGTTTGCCCTTGGAGATACCAAGAGTTTCAAAAATTTCATTTATGAGTGTATGGAAAGAGACGTGAATAAGCCAATGCCTGTGCCCTTTGAGATTTCAAGAGTTTAAAAAACTTCAATGTGTACGGGTGAACTTTGAATGAGTTTGAGATTTCATGTGCGCAACAACGTGTTGTCAATACGTACAAGAATAAACATGCATGGACGGATGTTTAAGAGACTAACAATGCGTAAAACCAAATCGTAATGCCAAACCTTGAACAGAGACTAGACTGTGTGCAGGTTTGACGTAGTTCGAACCGTGTAATCAATGGAGCGCAGCAGATTACAATCAGTGCAGTTGTTTACAAGTGGTTTTTATTACGTGAGCGTTAACGTCCGATTTCGACGGAAAGTTAGGTCAAATTGGTAACATTTCTGTGGACCAGTTTGCGAAGGATGAATGGCATATAACCTGATGTAAAAACTGTGACTAAAGTATAAGTAGTTCTTGAGATATGATTTTTTTAAATGTTCAACTTCCGGTTTGAATCGGAAGTCAAGGTCAAATGGGGTCACACTCTGTGTAGCGTTTTTTGAGTTTCCAAGGGCCTTTCCGATGATGTATAGATTGTGAAAACCCATAGTGTAGTTCATGAGTAATGATTTTTTCAAAAATTAAACTTTGATTTAACGTAATTCAACACTTGATGACGTCATCATGACGTAACTAAAGCGGTTTCATCTCCTAATGAATATCTAACTATATGTGAAGTTTCCAGTTATATGAGTTTGGAAAGTATGCATTTGTTAGCGGACAAGCGATGGTGAGAATAAGAAGAAGAAGAACTAGACTTGAGTTTTTGTTAAAACAAAAACAAGGTGTTCGGTCGGTAGACATGTCCAATTAGCGGAAACTCGCGGATGATAAGAAGAACAACAAGAAGTATTACCAAACAAAAAAAATTAAACGGAAGTTAAGGTCACAGGGGGTCACACTTTGTGTCAAATTTTAAAAATCCTCCAGGGTCTTTTACATGGTCCGAAGATCTCAGTATATGATTTTTCTAAATATTAGACAATGATTTAATGTTATGACGTCATCATCCCGAAACCTTTGCGGTTTCATCGACACATTAAGGTCTAATTACATGGTAAGTTTAAAGTCGAAACACTTTTTGGTTCGCTAGATATGATTTTTGCACACACAGTGAACGGTGGTTAGCAATTCAAATCCGACAGTGATCAAATTAATAATCTTTATTTGTAAGTAAAAAAACAACCACCACTTGGCAAGTTTACGGATGAAACATATCAACATGATTGTAGACGAAATAAGGAATGCCCCTCCTTTTGTTACCGATGATTTTAAAATAAAGCTTCCTAGTTTGATCACCGTGTCTGACGGGCAAACTCAGCGGACCTAGAACGCCTTAGGCAGGCATGGTCACGTCCATCAACTTGATGTGGGTCTCGGTGTTTGATGAGAAGCGAACCAATGTCGTTCTTTTTTGGTTTGTCGTTTATTAAAAGTCATACAATTCACTAAAGCAGGTGGACATCTCAGTGAAACCTCCCCTTCTATTCCTTATTTTCCATTAAGCCATCAGACGGGCAAAACGAAAATAATTTCACAATAAACTGTGAATGAGTTTGAGATTGTATGTTCGCGACAACGTGTTGTCAATACGTACAAGAATAAACAACGCAATGATGTGAACATGCAGAGACTCAATGCAGGTTTGGACTCAATGGGTCAATGGAGTACAGCAGCCAGCACGTGCTACTGTGTTTTAGTAAATGCAGCTCTTTTCATGTGGTTTTACTGCAGGCCAATAAATACGATTTTGACGAGAAGTTAGGTCAAATTGGTAATATGTCTGTGAAAAAGTTTGCGAAGGCTGAATGGCAACCTAATGTAAAATTTTTGACTAAAGAATAGGTAGTTCTTGAGATATGAATGTAAACAAAAAATCAACTTCCGGTTTGAACCGGAAGTCGAGGTCAAATGGGGTCGTGTTCTGTGTAGCTTTTGTTGAATATTAACAGAACTTTCCGATGATGTATAGATTGTAATATTCCAACATGTGGTTCATGAGTTATGATTTATTTCAAATATTAAACTTTGATTTGATGTAATTGGATACCTGATGTCGTCATCATGACATCATCAAGTTTGTGACGTCTTGATATTAAGGTTCAATTGTCTGATGAGTTTCAATGTTCAATTCATTTTCAATCTTGAGTTATGCTCTAAATAATCCAGAAAAAAATGTTTTTTGACGAAAGCAAGATAACGGCAAACTTTGACTTTTGAAGTTAAGATCATACGATTTTGGCGTTAACTTTTTAAATGTTGCCCGTGTCTTGATCTTTTATATGCCTAAATATAAATACTGTAGCTGTAATATTCGGGGACATACAGACATTCGCATATGGTCACTTTTTTACCTTAAATGGCTTGTAATTTGACACCTGATGACGTCATCATGACGAAACTAAACATGGTTTCATCTACTAATGAATATCTAACTATGTGTGAAGTTTCAAGTTTATGTGAGCTTCGAAAGTGTGTCTTTGTTAGCGGACAATCGCCGGCGAGAAGAAGAAGAAGATGTAAAAACCTATGATTGAGTTTTTGTCATGTGACAAAAACAAGGTGTTCGTGGGGAGTGATTGAATGAATAAACATTCTACCTTATCAATCCAA
Source organism: Plazaster borealis (assembly GCA_021014325.1). Classification (NCBI taxonomy): domain Eukaryota; kingdom Metazoa; phylum Echinodermata; class Asteroidea; order Forcipulatida; family Labidiasteridae; genus Plazaster; species Plazaster borealis. The sequence goes on along the minus strand of JAJGQC010000778.1, from coordinate 28,820 downwards.
TGCCTGGTCCAGGAGTTATGAATTTTTCAAAAAAATAAACATCAACTTCCGGTTTGGACCGGAAGTCAAGGTCAAATAGGGGTCACATTTTGTGTAGCGCGTTTAGTTAATGAAGATGATTTAGATGATGTATGGATTGTAAACCTCCAACAATTTGTTGAAACATTAACTTTCACTTTCCGGTTTGAACCGGAAGTCAAGGTCAATTGGGGTCACATTCTGTAAATCGTTTGTTAAGTTGTTACATACTTGTCCAATGATGTATAGATTGTAAAAATCCATTTTGTGGTTCCGGAATTATGAGTTTTGAAACATTAAATTTCAACTTCCGCTTTGAACCGGAAGTCAGGGTCAAACGGGGTCACAATAAATGTAGCGTATTTTAGGTTTTATAAAGACCTTTCAGATGATGTATAGATTGTAAAAATCCAATGTGTGGTTCAGGAGTTACGAATTTTTCAAGTATTACATGGATTATCTTTATGCCGGGGTGCGCAATATACAAGGTGAAATGCAGCGATGCTAAATGTATTCCTACATGTAGTTGATGTAAACTGAACTACACGTTCAATGTACATGTATCTGTGCACGAGCTATTACACTATCTCGCGTTATCAAAGTGGGTCAACACAAACGTGCGCTTTAATGCCGGTGGACGAGATCAAAATGGGGTCATGTCTGCGAGGCGTTTACGGAGTTGTTAACGACATTTCCGATGATGTGTCGATTGTAAGAATCCATTATGTAGATCAAAAGTTATGATTTTTGAAATAATAAATTTTGAATTTTAATAACTCAAGAAAGGCTGACGTCATCATGACGTAACTCAAACGGTTTCTTCTCCTAATGAATATCTAACTGTGTGTGAAGTTTCAAGTTCATACGAGTTTGGGTAAGGTGCTTTTGTTAGCGGACAAGGGACGCTGAGAAGAAGAAGAAGAAGAAGAAGAAGAAGTATGAAGAACTAGATATAAGTGTTTGTCAAACAAACACTAGGTGTTCGGTAATCGTTGGGGTCAGTGTTGTGTTACTGTGTGAACTAATTCATTTAATCGATGAAAAGATTGTTGATAACTTTTGAAACTTCAACGAAAGTAAAGTGTAAATCTATTACATTTATAGCAAACTTTGACATTCCGGTACGACCGGAAGTTAAGGTCATACAATTTTGACGTTATATTTTGTTATGTTGCCCTGCCCTGATCTATTATATGTCCAAATATGAATATTATAGCTTTAATATTCAATGAAATAAAGATATTAGCATAAGGTCATTTTTAAAACTTAAATGGTGTGTAATTTGAAATTTGGTGACGTCATGATGACGTCACAACTTACTAATGTATTCTTAATATAGGTTAAGTTTTAAGTTAATACAAGCTTTGCAACTATGCATTTTTGTGGACAATGTTCGCTGAGAATAATAAGCAAAACTAAAAACGAGGGTAATGTCATCAAATTATGAGTGAATGCATTGGTGTCGACATGTTACCTTATCAATCTAATGTCTATTCAGGAGTTGAACTGGAAGTCAAGGTCAAATGAGTTCACACTTTGTGCAGCGTTTGTTGACTTTAACAATGATGTATACATTTATAAACCATTGTCTGGTTAAGATGTTATGATTAATTAAAATACTTAACTTCAACTTCCAATTTGAACCGAAAATCAAGGTTAAAGGGTCAAATTTTGTGTAGCGCTTGTTGAGATTATTTTCTAATGATGTAAAAATTGTAAATTTTCATTGTGTGGTACATGATTTATGATTTATTATGAAGTATTAAATTTTATTTTCCGGTTTGAGCCGGAAGTCAAGGTGAAATGGGGTCACATTCTTTGATTGCTTCTTAAGTTTTTAGATACTTTCCCAATAATGTATAGAATGTAAAAATCCATATTGTTGTTTAAAAGTTACACTTTTTGAAACATTTACTTTCAACTTCCGGTTTGAACCGGAAGTCAAAATGAAATGAGGTCACAGTGTAAATCGTTTGTTAAGTCTTTGGAGCCCTTTCTGATGACGTATAGATGATAACAATCCAATGTGTGGTTATATTAAATTTTATCTTCCGGTTTGAACCAGAAGTAAAGGTCAATTGGGTCAAATTCTGTATATCGTTTCTTAAGTTGTAACATACTTTCTCAATGATAAATAAGTTGTAAACATCGAATGTGTTGTTTAAAAGTGAAATTTTTATTAAAACATTACGTCCGGTTTTGATCAGATAAACAAGTCAAAATGTTGTCAGTTCTGTGGAAAAGTTTAAGCAGGCACACTCATTTATAACCTGATGCAAAACATTTTGGGAAAAAATACGTGGTTTTTGAGATATGAATTTTGGGAAATTTTCAACTCCCGGTTTGAACCAGAAGTCTAAGTCGACTCGGGGTCATGTTTTTTGTAGTGTTTGTTGAACGCTTAACGACCTATCCGATGATGTATAGATTGTAAAAATCCAACATGTGGTTTTTGAGTTGAAGTGAAGGTCAAAAAGGTAACATCTCTGTGCAAAAGTTTGAGAAGGCTTTTCACGTGAGAAGTAGACCTTTCTGATCATGTGTATATCACACAAACGTAACGGTTCAGGAGTTATGATATTTTTAAATGTAAAAGTTCATCTTTCGGTTCGAACCGGAAGTCCAATTCAAATGGGGCCACACTCTGTGTAGCGCTTGTGAAGTTGTAAAAACTCAATGCCCAAGGATTGTATAACTAAAAAAGGTTTGAAAATCGGTTGTGTAGTTCTTGAGATATGATCCCACTTCCGGTTGACCCAGATGTAAAGGTCAACATGGGGTCACGGTTACCCAAGGCTAATCTCCAATGCCCAAGGAGTCTATGACTGAAAAAAGTTTGAAAATCGGTTGTGCAGTTCTTGAGATATGGTCCCACTTCCGGTTGACCCGGAAGTAAAAGTCAACATGGGGTCACCATTACCAAGGCTAATCTCCAATGCCCAAGGAGTCTATAACTGAAAACAATTTTGAAAATCGGTTGTGAAGTTCTTGAGATATGATCCCACTTCCGGTGACCCGGAAGTAAAGGTCAACATGGGGTCACGGTTACCCAAGGCTAATCTCCAAAGCCAAGGAGTCTATACCTGAAAACAATTTTGAAAATCGGTTGAGTAGTTCTTGAGATATTGTGTCACTTCCGTTTGACCCGGAAGTAAGGGTCAACATGTGGTCACGGTACAAAAGGCTAATCTCCAATGCCCAAGGAGTCTATAACTGAAACAAGTTTGAAAATCGGTTGTGTAGTTCTTGAGATATGGTTTCACTTCCGGTTGACCCGGAAGTAAAGGTCAACATGGGGTCACGGTTACCCAAGGCTAATCTCCAATGCCCAAGGAGTCTATAACTAAAAAAAGTTTGAAAATCGGTTGTGTAGTTTTTGAGATATGGTCCCTCTTCGGATGACCCGGAAGTAAAGGTCAACATGGGGTCACGGTTACTAAAGGCTAATCTCCAATACCCAAGGAGTCTATAACTGAAAAAAAGTTTGAAATCGGTTGTGTAGTTCTTGAGATATGGTCTCTTTTCCGGTTGACCCGGAAGTAAAGGTCAACATTGGGTCACGGTTACCCAAGGCTAATCTCCAATGCCCAAGGATTTTATAACTGAAAAAAGTTTGAAAATCGGTTGTGTAGTTCTTGAATTATGAATTTTTAAAAAATCTGACATTTGATTGTTAGCGAGGTTTGCACGGACGGCTGTTTTAGAGACTAACAAAGCGTAATGTCAAAATCAGGTTGCGCGAACCTTGAAAAGAGACTAAACTACAAGCATGTTTGAAGGACTTTGAACCTTGCGGTTGCTTCAATGGAGCAAGCAGCCGCTCACCGTCTAACTGGTTTAGATCGCGTATTGTGTGTGTTTTCAATGCAGTTTATTCCCGCAGTTTATTTCCGCAGTTTGACAGCGGGTCAATGTATACCCGATTTCAACCATAAGTGAAGGTCAAAAAGGTAACATCTTTGTGGAAAAATTTGAGAAGGCTTTAAAATCTACAACATGATGTAAAAATTGTGAGTAATGTGTATGTAAAAAGTACGAGTATTCCTTAAAGTTTGAATTGTGAAGTTTTCAACTTCCGGTTTGGACAGGAAGACAAGGTCAAACGGTATAAAACTCTGTGTAGTATTTGCTACATTTATCAAGACCTCTCCGATAATGTATAGATTGTTATAATAGCTGATGTACTTCTTGAGTTATGAATTTTTAAATGATTAAACTTTGATTTACTGTATCTCAACACTTGATGACGTCATCATGACGCCACAACTACTTGATGGAGGTTTTATCAAGTTCCTTACATGGTGTAAGTTTGAAGTTGATCTGATAAACAGAAGTTAATGTTTTTGCCGGGAAAGTGTTTTTTGAAGAATTACACCAAGGCAAACTTTGACCTTTCGTTACGACCGGAAGTAAAGGTCATGTGAGTTTGGCCTTAACTTTTCAGATGTTGCACGTGTCTTGATCTATCATATGCCCAAATAAAAATACTGTAGCTGTAATATTCGGGGACATACAGGCATTCGCATATGGTCACATTTTTACCTTAAATGGCTTGTAATTTGATACCCGATGACGTCATCATGACGTAACTAAAGCGGTTTCATCTCCTAATAAATATCTAACTATATGTGAAGTTTCAAGTTCATGTAATGTTGGGAAAAGTGTCTTAGTTACCGGACAAGGGACGGAGAGAATCGGAAGAAAAAGAAAGAAAAAAAAAACGAACAATAATAAGAGGTGTTCGGAGCAAAGCTCTCCGAACACCTAATGATAACAAAAATAAGGTGTTCGGTCGGATTCGGAAGTTTGGAAGGGGTTTAAACTTCGAATGAAATAGTTTTGCTTGAAATGGCATGCTACATTTTTGCTTGACCAAGTATCCTACTCATTATATAGATTTTGAACTTGCACCTTCAAGGTGATGTCATGTTACTCTTGACGACGTCATCGTGGTGTGAACCACTTTTTTGGATGTAACATATCCCAACTTGGATACATGCAAAGTTTCAGCTTGATTACTAAAGTTGTTCTGTGCTTATACTTGTTGTACGAACTAGCAGTTGCTTAAATGTAATTGAAAAATATTTCGTAAACATGACGATAAGTTTTCATAAAAAGTTAGTGAATGAGTCTCTATTCACGTAACGTCGACACATCTCAACTGTAAGTACCACTAGTCATACAAAGTACCAGAACCTCCAACATGTCCGAGTCCATGTCCCATGACCATGCTTCGACAAAACCAACTGTAGCTCTTGAGATATGGTGTCACTTCCGGTTGATCCGGAAGTAAAGGTCACAAGGGGTCACGGTTACCCAAGGCCAATCTCCAATGCCCAAGGAGTCTATACCTGAAACAGTTTGAAAATCTGTTGAGTAGTTCTTGAGATATGGTGTCACTTTCGTTTGACCCGGAAGTAAAGGTCAACATGGGGTCACGGTACCCAAGGCTAATCTCCAATGCCCAAGGAGTCTATAACTGTAAAAAGTTTGAAAATCGGTTGTGTAGTTCTTGAGATATGGTCTCACTTCCGGTTGACCTGAAAGTAAAGGTCAACATGGGGTCACGGTTACCCAAGGCTAATCTCCAATGCCCAAGGAGTCTATAACTGAAACAAGTTTGAAAATCGGTTTTGGTAGTTCTTGAGATATGGTGTTACTTCCGGTTGACCCGGAAGTAAAGGTCAACATTGGGTCACGGTTACCCAAAGCTAATCTCCAATGCCCAAGGAGTCTATAACTGAAAACAGTTTGAAAATCGGTTGTGTAGTTCTTGAGATCTGGTCCTACTTCCGGTTGACCCGGAAGTAAAGGTCAACATGGGGTCACGGTTACCCAAGGCTAATCTCCAATGCCTAAGGAGTCTATAACTGAAAAAAGTTTGAAATCGGTTGTGTAGTTCTTGAGATATGGTCTTACTTCCGGTTGACCCGGAAGTAAAGGTCAACATGGGGTCACGGTTACCCAAGGCTAATCTCAAATGCCCAAGAATTTAATAACTGGAAAAAGTTTGAAAATCGGTTGTGTAGTTCTTGAATTATGATTTTTTGAAAAATCTGACATTTGATTGTTAGCGAGGTTTGCACGGCGGCTGTTTTAGAGACTAACAAAGCGTAATGTCAAAATCAGGTGCCTGAACCTTGAAAAGAGACTAGACTACAAGCATGTTTGAAGGACTTTGAACCTTGCGGTTTGATTCAATGGAGCAACCAGCCGCTCACCGTCTAACTGGTTTATATCGCGTATTGTGTGTGTTTTCAATACAGTTTACTCCGCGGTTTGACAGCGGGTCAATGTATACCTGATTTCAACCATAAGTGAGGGTCAAAAAGGTAACATTTCTGTGGAAAAGTTTGAGAAGGCTTAAAAATCTACAACATGATGTAAAAATTGTAAGTAATGTGTATGTAAAAGTACGAGTATTCCTTAAAGTATGAATTGTGAAGTTTTCAACTTCCGGTTTGAACAGGAAGACAAGGTCAAACGGTATAAAACTCTGTGTAGTATTTGCTACATTTGTCAAGACCTCTCCGATAATGTATAGATTGTTATAATCGCTTATGTACTTCTTGAGTTATGAATTTTAAATGATTAAACTTCGATTTACTGTATTTTAATACTCCATGACGTCATCATGACGTCACAACTACTTGATTGAGGTTTTATCAAGTTCCTTACATGGTGTAAATTTGAAGTTGATCTGATAAACGGAAGTTAATGTTTTTGCCGGGAAAATGTTTTTGAAGAATTACACCGATGCAAACTTTGACCTTTCGTTACGACCAGAAGTAAAGGTAATGTGAATTTGGCGTTTACTTTTCAAATGTTGCCCGTGTCTTGATCTATCATATGTCCAAATATAAATACTGTAGCTGTAATATTCGGGGACATACAGGCTTTCGCATATGGTCACTTTTACCTTAAATGGCTTGTAATTTGATACCTGATGACGTCATCATGACGTAACTAAAGCGGTTTTATCTCCTAATAAATATCTAACTATATGTGAAGTTTCAAGTTCAAGTGATGTTGGGAAAGGTGTCTTAGTTACCGGACAAGGGACGGAGAGAATCAGAAGAAAAAAAGAAAAAAAACGAACAATAACTAGACTTATCTTGTTTGTAAATTACAAACAAACGGTGTTCGGTTTGTTTTTATAATTTGGTTTTAACCCTTTCCCGATCTGTTTGAAGCACTGTATACTCAGTACTTTTGCGAGTTTTGTAAAAAACTAAAAAACAAAACATAAAAGAAAAACAATTAAACGGAAGTAAAGGTCACAGGGGTCAAACTTTGTGTAAGATTTAAAAAATACTACAGGGTCTTTCACATGGTCCAAAGATCTTGTGTGTAGCAATTATGGTTCTTCAGATAAGATTTGTTTTCAATTATTAAACATTGATTTAATGTTATGACGTCATTGATTACGTCATCATCTCCAAAACCTTTGCGGTTTCATTGACACACTACGGTCTAAGTACATGGTTAGTTCAAACAGGTACTTGAGCGAGAATTTTTGAACGGGGATGCTATTTAAACTTGTTTATAATGTGTTTGTTTGTCATTTAATTGTAATTTGGATGTGTTTTATACACTTCTGGATTTTTCGTAATTATCAATCAAAAAATTAGGCCCCAACTTCAAGGTTTTGAAAAAATAAAAACACTTCTGCCGTTTGCTGTGCGCTTTCATGTGACGTCATTTGTGGGAGTTAGCTTAAGACTAGGAGTTAGCTTTTAACATAAACAACTAGGACACCGTTGTTTGTGGATGGGAATTCGATAGTTTGCAAACAAATTAAGTTAATTAACAAAGTTTCTTGTGTGCTTGGGTAATATGCCATCATTCTGTGTGCCGTTGGTGGGTGTAGGGCTACGGGGAATATATCCGAATCATAGACAAATGGTGGTAATACTAGTTTTTGACAATTGTATACAATTTTTTTATTCTCAATATACTTTAAAATCTTGACAAGTTATTTGTTGTTCCGTACAGGCATCTGTGTTCAATCTTAAAGAAAATGTACACCATCTGAACGGTTGGCAAACAACTGATGCTGTATGATATTGTTAACAAGTCATCAACATACATTTTTAATTTTATTAGTTCAAGTTTGTGATTTTTCCACTGGAGAATGATATCATCAGCTAAAATTTTTTTTCGTGGTACTTAAAACAAACAATTTTATAGGATGTGAACCGTATGTCTGGATCTATGACCACTTGTAAATTAATTTCAGCAAATATTACTTCTTCTTTGCTCTCGTTCAAGTACTTCGTTAAAGTCAAAACCCTTTTGATTCACGCGATAAGATTTTTGCCACACAGTCCAGTAGGCTACAAATACCTCAACGGTTAGCATCAATTCAAATCCGACAGTTAGAATTCATACCATGATCAAGTTAATAAACTCTTTTGTAAGTTAAACAAAAATACCACTTGGCAAGTTTACGGATGAAACATATCAACATTATTGTAGACGAAAAAAGGAATGCCCCCTCTTTTTTAACGATGATTTTGAAATAAAGCTTACCGCAGTGTAATCACCGTGTCTGAAGGGTAAACTCAGCGGGCCTAAAGAGCTTTTGGCAGGCATTGTCACGTCGATCAACGTAATGTGGGTCTTGGTGTTTGATGAGAAGCGAATCAATGTCGTTCTGTTTTGGTTTAGCTATTTGTCAGTTATTTAAAGTCATACAAATCTCTAAAGCAGGTGGACATCTCAGTGAAACCTCCTCTTCTATTCCTTAATTTCAATTAAGGCATCAGACGGGCAAAACATAAATAAATTCACACTGAACTTTGAATGAGTTTGAGATTGTATGTTCGCGACAACGTAATGTTAATACGCACAAGAATAAACAACGCAATGATGTTCAATGGACTTTCAAAATTTGCACACAACGTATGGAAGATGCCTTTTGCACAATGTATGGCTATGTGTGCACGTCATCCTGGATTAGTTGTTATGGATGCCACACTGTGCGCTAGGTATTGGCTGAGATTATGAATTTTTGAAATGTTCAACTTCCGATTTGAACCAGAAGTCGGGGTCAAACGGGGTCACACTTATGTATTTATTGTTCAGTATTCAATGCCCTTTCCGATGATGTATAGATTGTAGAAATATAAAATGGGGTTCTTGAGTTATGATTTTTTCAAATATTAAGCTTTGATTTAATGTATTTCAATACCTGATGACGTCATCATGACGTAACTGAAGCGGTTTCATCTCCTAATAGATATCTAACTATATGTGAAGTTTCAAGTTTATATGTGCTTGGGAAGTGTGCTTTTGTTAGCGGAAACACGACGGGGAGAAGCAGAAGAAGTATTAAGACTAGACTTATCTTGTTTGTAAACTACAAACAAACGGTGTTCGGTTTGTTTTTATAATTTGGTTTTAACCCTTTCCCGATCTGTTTGAAGCACTGTATACTCAGTACTTTTGCAAGTTTTGTAAAAAATAAAAAAATAAAAACCCCATAAATTAAAAAACAATTAAACGGAAGTAAAGATCACAGGGGGTCAAACTTTGTGTAAGATTTCAAAAATACTACAGGGTCTTTCACATGATCCAAAGATCTTGTGTGTAGCAATTATGGTTCTTCAGATATGAATTATGTTAAATATTAAACATTGATTTAATGTTATGACGTCATCGGTGACGTCATCATCCCCAAAACCTTTGCGGTTTCATTGACACACTACGGTCTAAGTACATGGTTAGTTAAAACAGTTACTTGAGCGAGAATTTTTGAACGGGGATGCTATTTAAACTTGTTTATAATGTGTTTGTTTGTCATTTAATTGTAATTTCGATGTGTTTACAGTTCTGGATTTTTCGTAATTATCAATCAAAAAGTTAGGCCCCAACCTCAAGTTTTTGAAAAACTAAAAACACTTCTGCCGTTTGCGGTGCGCTTCCATGTGACGTCATTTGCGGGAGTTAGCTTAAGGCTAGGACTAGGAGTTAGCTTCTAGCGTAAACAACAATGACACTGTGGTTTGTGGATGGGAATTCGATAGTTTGCAAACAAATTTAGTTAATTAACAAAGTTTCTTGTAAGCTGGGATAATATGCCAGCATTCTCCTGTGTGCCGTTGGTGGGTGTAGGCCTACGGGGATTATATCCGAATCATAGATAAATGGAGGCAATGCTAGTTTTGGAAAATTGTATACAATTTTTATTCTCAACTTATACTTTAAAATCTTGACAAATTATTGGCTGTTCCGTAACAGGCATCTGTGTTCAATCTTAAAGAAAATGTACACCATCTGAACGGTTGGCAAACAACTGATGCTGTTAGCGTTGTTAACAAGTCATAAAATACATTTTTAAGTTTATTAGCTCAAGATTGTGATTTTTCAACTGGAGAATGATATCATCAGTTAAACACTTGGAAATTTGGTTAAAAGGAGTAAAATTATTTGGTTCCCCCTAATAATATTTGGTTCCCTCGCCGTGACGCACAAGACTTTACATTAAGGCAAGTCCACCAGAGTCTGTCATGTACAGTGTAAAGTGAAACTTTTATGGTTCACGAAATATACATGCACACGTTCTAGATAGAAAATACAGAGTACACGTTCATGTTCATTTACATTAAAAACACATTGCACACAAGGGATACCTTAACTCATTGTACATGTCTACAGAAGCCCCTTAATCTCAAGCAAAAGACAATCGGTTGAGTAGTTCTTGAGATATGGTATCACTTCCGGTTGACCTGAAGTAAAGGTCAACATGGGGTCACGGTAACCCAAGGCTAATCTCCAATGCCCAAGGAGTCTATAACTGAAAAAAAGTTTGAAAATCGGTTGTGTAGTTCTTGAGATATGGTCCCACTTCCGGTTGACCCGTAAGTAAACATCAACATGGGGTCACACTCTTTGCAGCGTTTGTTGAGTATTCAAGGCCAATTCCGATGATGTATAAATTGTAAAATCTATTGTGGGGTTTAGGAGTTGAGATTTTTCAAATATTATACTTTGATTTAATGTCTTTCAATACCTGATGACGTCATCATGACGTAACTGAAGCAGTTTCATCCTAATAAATATCTAACTATATGTGAAGTTTCAAGTTTATATGAGCTTGGGAAGGAAAAATCAAACGTAAATCAAATTTAATTTGACAACTGATGACGTCATTAAATTGGTGTCTTGTACTAGTCAAGAGCTAACTATGTGCGAAGTTTGAAGGCTATGTGAGCTTGGGAAGTGTCTTTGTTGGCCGACATCAAATGAACAAACGATTATTGTTGTAATCAATGAATGAATGTTATTGGAATAAAGCTTACCATTTTAGTCACCGTGTCTGAAGGACATACTTAGAACGCCTAGAACGCCGTTGTGGCATGGTCACGACGACTGCGTGACACGGTCTCGGTGTTTGAGGAATTTAAACAGTGTTGTTCTTTTTCAGATTGAATTTAGTCAGTTATTAATAACCATACAAATCACTGGAGCAGATCTCAGTGAAGCCTCCTCTTATATTCCTTGGTTTCCACTACGCCATAAGACGTGCAAAACCGAAGTAAATTCATGCTGAACTTTGAATGAGTTTGAGATTTGAGATTTGTACGTGTGTACTGTACAACAACAACGTAATGACGTTTAATGAACTTTAACACGTCTAAACCTGCACACAATACGTGGCTGCATGTCAGTATGCAGGTTTGGAGCGCACAGCCAGCCACGTGCTATTGGATAGATTCAGTGCAGTTGTTTTCAATACGTGAGCGTTAACGTCCGAGTTCGACGGGAAGTTAGTGTCAAATTGGTAACATTTCTGTGGAAAAGTTTGCGGAGGAAGAACAACATATAACCTGATGTAAAAATTGTGACTTAAGTATAAGTAGTTCTTGAGATATGATTTATTGAAATTTTCAACTTCCGGTTTGAATTCCGGAAGTCAAGGTCAAACGGGGCCACACTCTGTGTAGCGTTTTTGAGTTTCCAAAGGCCTTTCCGATGATGTATAGATTGTGAAAATCCATTTTGTGGTTCATGAGTTATTTTTTCAAATATTAAACTTTGATGTAACGTAATTCGACACCTGATGACGTCATCATGACGTAACTGAAGTGGTTTTATAGATATCCTAATAGATATTTAACTATATGTGAAATTTCAAGTTTATATGTGCTTGGTAAGTGTGCTTTTGCTAGCGGAAACGCGACGGGGAGAAGAGGAAGAAGAAGTATAAAGAAAAAGAAAAAAAAAACGGAACAAAAACAAGAGGTGTTCCGGGCGGATTGCCCGAACACCTAATAAGAGGTGTTCGGAGCAAAGCTCTCCGAACACCTAAGAAGTATGAATAAAAAGAAAAAAAAGAACAAAAATAAGAGGTGTTCCGGGCTGTTGGCCCGAACACCTAAAAAAAGAAACTAGAGATATAGTGTTTGTTGGAACAAACACTAGGTGTTCGGATTTCATTGGGGTCAGTGTTGTGTCAATGTGTGAACTATTCTATTGAGTCGATGAAAAAGATTGTTGATAGCTTTTGAAATTTCAAAGTGTAAATCATTACGTGTATATACATGTAGTTTACACAGGAAATAAATGCTAACGTTCCTACTAATAAGACTGCATTGAGCTCTAGAACGTGTATTAGTTGAACATCTGTGACAATTTTCATGTAAATATTCATAAACTGTACTGATAGTTAATAAAATCACGCCAGGCGCACATGACACTGATTGTAAACAACTACGGTTGAGCCACGTTGGTCTGTAACAAGCGTCTTGACTGGCTAGCTACCCACCGTTGCTAGTCGCGTGGGGTATGCCATGCTGCGTTAGTTTGATTTGTTCCAATGTATAAAACAATAAGTATTCAATACCTTTGTTTTCAAGAAATAACAACGAATTTATCGTTCTTAGTTTGCGAGTTCTGTATGGTTGTTAAACCAAACACTCAAAATTTGATTAAATTAATTACATTACCCAATAATTCATTGGGTGACGTCATTATGTTGTCGAAATTTCTGTTTTATCTAATCATCAGGTGTAATATTGTTGCCAAGTTTCAGTTATCAAAGTTATTCAAATCACCAAAACAGGTCAGCAAAATCGGTCGTTTAGTTAATATATACCAACAAACCAACAAAAAGCTATCAAGAACTTTCTGCACTGAGCTTTTCATTCGACTACCGTCGAACGTCGCATATTTCGAGTCTGTTTCACCATAGAGAAAGGGTTTCACTTATCACAAAGCCAATAATTGTCACAGAGCGCAGTAAACAAACGACCATTAACTTGGTATAGCGCCACCACACAACATGTGGGCCAGCTGGCTACAGTCTTTGAACCGTTAAGGTAAAAGGCCCTTTTGTACCACACGCTGGCTACGTGGTCAACAGTTGAGGGAACCGGGAAAGCGCCCATACCTTATGCGTGTATGAGATAGCCAGTGTTTGGTACGAACAAAAAGTGTATGTAATGTGAAGGCCTATACTGTTATTGTGCGTTATCATAAAACGTAAGTGAACAGACACGTGCACTTTGACGTCCAGTTTTGACCCGATGCAAAGGTTAAAAAGTTATCGTCTCTGTGCAAAAGTTTGAGCAGGATCACTCATCTATAACGTGAAGCAAAATTTATGTTGAAATATTACGTAGTTTTAGAGATCAGAATTTGTAAAATTGTTCAATTTCCGGTTTGAACCGGATATCAAGGTCAAGTGGGGTCACTTTGTGTGTAGCGTTTGGTGAAGTTTTAACGACCTGTCCGATGATATGTAGATTGTTAAAATCCACAATGTGGTTCAGGAGTTATGATTTCTTAAAAAATAAGCTGTGAAACGAAGTGGGTAAAAAATCCATATCAATATTTCTTTCAATGCAATCCACTTTAATTATCGTTATATTGTCATCCTTCAGAAAACGATTTCACGTGATCATCGACGTGTCTCCTTGGAATTGAGTAGGCCTATGGCCAGAAAATCTGACAAATTTATAAAAATAACATTCTTGGTTCCTTTAAAGGCACTGAACACGTTTGGAAATTGTCAAAGACCAGTATTCTCACTTGGTGTATCCCAACATATGCATACAATAACAAGCCTGTGAAAATTTGGGCTCACTTGGTCATCGAAGTTGCAAGAAAATTATGAAAGAAAAACACCCATGTTGTACAAATATGTGTGCTTTTAGATAGGAATAAAAACTTCTTGCAAGAAGTTTTTATTATTTTAGTGAGAAATTACCTCTTTCTCAAAAACTACGTTACTTCAGAGGAGTCGTTTCCTACAATGTGTTATACTATCAACAGCTCTCCGTTGCTTGTTACCAAGTAAGTTGTTAAGCTACACTCTAAAATATATTAGTCAAACCAACGCAAATTAGTCATACGAGACATGATTTTGATGTAAGTTAGTCAAAATCATGTCTCGAATGACTAATTAGTAATGTTTTGACTAATAATATTGTTTTGAGTCATTACCAAACGTGTACGATACCTTTAAGTGGGCCCCGGACACCAACCAATAATGGCTTTGCGCTTTGCATTTACAATCCGGGAGTTTGGGTGATAAACCATATACATGTATTCCCTAGTGAAATGGGACTGACTAGATATCATTAACTCTCAGAATAACAACTCGTCCATAGATTATACATTCATTAAGTCGCCTGCACTGAAAATATTACTGAATATTACTCAACATTTTGTTTGCGCCTCCCCCGAACTGAAAATCTTGGATTCGCCCCTATGGTTAAAGACCAGGTTACACGAGTTATTCCACCCCTCCCCCGCTGTTAAAATCATCTTTCTTATTGCCGGATATAGATTTTGTCAATATGCCTGCGTCCATTGTGACTAAAACATTATTGGAAAAATTGAAAAACTATACTTTTTCATTGCTTCTTGTAAGTTTTGTTCAAGAAACATTCGTGGAAAGACCTACTGCTACGTATTACGGCTACATAGTAGCCACGTTCTGTGAATTATTCATCTTACCTTCTCTAGTCGATAATAGTAGCTGCCGCCCCACTCGATCGAAGCCTGCGGGTACTGCGACGCTGTTGCCCCGTTCAGCTCACACAGCTTATCCCGCTCTGAGTAGTTGATGGAGAAACATCGAGTATCAGACAGACACAAATTGCCGCAACTGATCACCGAAATACCCGCCAAGGTCCGGTATCCGTACCCGTGTAGGATCAGGTCGGCTATGCCACTGAAATACAGGCTTTGAGAGGTGCCGATGGTTGCGTTTTGACAGAGCTTGGCTGCCCCGACCGAGAGGAAATAAATGACCGTCAAAAAGAGAACACGTAACATCTCGTTTCTGCGTGTGTTGACTAGGTTCAACTAGAGAGCGGCAATACGACCTAATTTAAAACAAAAGGCTGCGAATGTACGGTAACAATGCCGTTTTAAAAAGAACAACGATCACTAAACCGTAGATATTCCGTCAGTAAACCGACCAGTGTGGCTTAGTGTTCGCGAATATTCCGTATACTTTTGAAGTAATTCAACTATCGTTTTATTCACGTCCAAAAAACGCCCACTCGTTCGGAATATGGATCTGATTGGTTGGTCTGGCCTTATATTATTAATAATGCGTTAAGCAGTGACTGAAACATCTCTCTATAACTTGCCAAGTAAATCAACGATCGCTTTTTTCACGTCTACAAAAAGCCCACTCGTTCGGAATAAAGTAGAATTGATTGGTTGACATAGTCTCATTAGAGGCACGGGAAAGAGGCCGGCCCTCTTATTAAAAAGGACGAACATTCACCAAAATACTACACACAAAATCCATACGATGACGTCTAAAATATAAAAATGACCTCCTGTATGCACTTGAACTGATTTTAATCCTCCAATCAATAAGCACACATTACAATACGAAAAGCGCAACAAATTTGAAGTCACTTTTGTGAAGGGCAAAATTTCAACACGAGGCTGGCTACGTACATTGCAAGTTTACAGTACCCGATTCAACTATAGTCCTAACAATTACAACATGTTTTTGATAAAAAGATGATTTAGACACAAAACAACTTTCACAGAAAGCTCTATAGGACATTACCCCTCCCAAGTAAACAGTATTCGGGGCATATAGAGCTATGCTCCCTATCTATTGACTATTTGCTCTACAAGTCCTGAATAATACCGTCCTTAAATTTGACAGTATTAATGAATCCTTGACGGTTGTTCTCCAATGTGGCTTGTTCCCCAGATAACATTCATACATTGGGCCAGCGTTGTTTTTTTGGTCGGCAACGTCGGCTTTGGTGTCAGCTTTTGACGTTGGACCCACGTTGGCATTACATCGCTATGTTCGGCATTGGCAATAATATGTTTGTTTGTGACATTAGGCCAATGTTGGATCTAGGTCGGATATACCACATTGGTTTTACGTTTGACGATCAAGGTGGAGCCAACATTGGTTATTAGTGGGAAAGCAATATCGGCATTGTGTTGGTTTCGACGTAGGACCAATGCTGGCTCTAGGTCGGCATTATGTTGGCAATCAATATGGAGCCAACGTTGGTTTTGAGTGAAAAAGCAATATCGGCATTGTGTTTGTTTCGACGGTCGGCATTATCACATTGGTTTTATGCTGGAAATTAATGTGGAGCCAACGTTGGTTTTGAGTGAAAAAGCAATATCGGCATTGTGTTGGTTTCGACTTAGGACCAATGTTGGTCATATGTTGGTATTACCACATTGGTTTTACGTTGGCGATCAAAGTGGAGCCAACATTGGTTATTAGTGCGAAAGCAATATCGGCATTGTGTTGGTAGGTGACGTAATGTATTGCATAAATAAAATTGTCTCAGTATTTTAACTCATTGTCAATCGAGCTTTTTAGGATTTGTCTTTAAGTTTCCTGAATATAATGAATGTACATCTGAACTTCATTGTAAGTGGCCTTTATCGATCCCTTTTAAACCTATATTAACCAACCTAACAAAGGAGATGAAAGCATGGGCATGCAGAAAATGAAGACAATTTGTTGAACAAGGTATACATACATACCAGGGTTCTCCCCATGCAAGGTATATCGGGCAATACGCCAAATTGCGGGCTGGTACGCACGAATTGCGGCCAATTCGCCCACATTTTTTATTATTGTATTATTATTTTAATTTTTGTTTTATACTTCAGATCAATCAATTTACAAAAATCATTAAGATAAAACAAAAATGCCAAAAATAGTTAGTGGCCTGACGTTTCAACCTTGGCAGAGTCTTTCTTAAAGGTTTTTTTGGGGGCTGGGGTTGTAGCCTTGGGAACGACCTTGCCAGGGTTGAAACGTCAGGCCACTAAAAATGTTTTGTATTGATACCATGGGTCCTTTATAAGTTGATAAGCAGTTTGCAACAGCTAAATTTTATTTTCTGAAAGATAAAACCATTTATAATGCCGCAATTGCACAGTAGGGCTTTTAAAACCAAAGATAAACACCAAGTAAAAAAAACCATTCCGAGGACCTTGTTTCAGTTCAACGTGCTTTGGCCAAACTTCCAAAATGTCAGAATGCCCTGGGCAGTTCTGACAAATCATGGGGAAAATCCTTCGTTTATTTGCAACCTCAGTATAAACACAGTTGAATTTACATTCACTCAATAACAATAAAATTACTTAAAAACTACGATACAACAAATGTATCAACACAAATTTTAAAAAACATTAAAGACGGAAACCAGGCAAGGCATGTATTAAGCATTGTGGAAAATCAATCCCACTACATGTACTGGAAAATTGCACACATGTATATTAGGCCTTGAATTTGGGAACTAATCCACAAGACCACAAGTCCATCTTTAGCGTTGCTCCACGTTGCACACATGTATATTAGGCCTTGAATTTGGGAACTAATCCACAAGACCACAAGGCTTGTGGCTCAAATTGTTTACTGGACCAGAATTCTCAGGACCAGAATCAAAATAAGAAAAAAACTTCCTGACCCAGTTTAACCATGGTTTAACACGCATTTAAGTTATAAACTGTTTTATTTGAACAAGCGCTAAGACGTGTACATAGGGGAAGATTTATTTCTGTTGGGTATTTAGTTTACTTTATTATGTCATTTCTAAGTAGAATTGAAAGGTATTTTATCAGACATTTGAACACAATGAACATTATCAATATTTAAACATAATTATTTTTTGTTCAAGATGTTTCACAGTAGGTTGTCACTATTATTATTCATTAATATTCTGTTAAAAAACATAAGACCGCTGGACTTGTCTTGAGTTTACTGGCCCGACACCAAAACTACTGGCGTCGGGCCTGTGATCCAGTGTAAAATGTGAGCCATCAGTTCACTGTAAAATATCAACTTCGTAAGCTATCTTTAGCGTTGCTCCACAGGCTGGCACGTTGGAAAAGGCCGTTTCTTTAAAGGGATCGTATAAGTTTGGTACTTGGAGCCCACCGTTTGTTTCAATCCTATCTAGTTGATACCATAAAACTAGCCTGTGAAATTTACATGTCAAAGGTGGTAGCGTTTTCGAGATTTTGCGGAAAATCTGGAGCAGTTATGTCCACGCAGGAAGAATAATCTGCAATTGAATACACAATCTGATCAACGTTACTGCAGTAACGCTTCTCAGATTCAATTTTTGGGGATAAAGGGATATCTTTTCCGTATTGTCGCAGCACTTTGAAGTGAAAAGTTTCTCAAAATGCATTATACTATCCAAAGCTGCTGTACTTCTTACCCAGTAAGTTTGTAATGCCATTAATTTTCAGAGTCATTACCAAACGTACACAGACCCTTTAATTGCAATAGACTGAGCAAGTCTCGCGCATATCAAAAACGTATTTTGCAATGACTCGCCCATCACTCGTTCCAAAGAACGGCTAACCATAGGTTGTTTGCCTTATTAATGATGCGTTAAAGCGCCATGCAATTATTGGTAAAAATATAAACCATCAGATTTTAAAGAAATTCTTAACAACAGCCTTTTTCATTATGCAGTCGGTGTGAAGTACGTGTTATGTATTTTTCTTAGAAATGGTTTAGTTAAATAATCACCCTTAAAAAACCACCAATACGATAATTGATTGCCAACTTGCATTACACACTCGCTACAGGTGGGCATTGGTAAGACACACCCCCACCCCCCTCTCTCTTTCTTTATCTCTCGTTTGTTTTGACCTCGGCATGTTGATTTTGTATACCAATTCTGTGTCCAACTTAAACTATAGTTGCCGCAAAAAAAAAAAAAAAAAAAAAAATTAAGCCGAAGCATGCAGGCCAGTTTTATTTTGGGGAAATAGATTTTATTAAACTGTGACTAATAACCATTGAAAAGACCATGGACAGAAAACGACGGATCTCTCTCCATTTTGACTAAAACTACCGGTAATGACTCCACTAATGCCACCGAACGATATCAGCCATAGCAGTATCTGAAAAGTTAGAGGTATGACAAAACATTATAACTACATCTTGGTCGTCTCAGCACAATCGAAATAAAAAACATTACACAGTGCATTTCTATGTTGTGACAGGAAGGCAGGTAGACTGACGGAATGAGTTGGGGTACTTAAGTATCCTGCCTTTCAATAGGCACAAGCAATCAAATACTCCAACTTCCATTATTTGGGCGTTATTTTTGTGCGTGAAAATGGATTTTCTTTTCACCAAACGTCAGTAAAATTATTTGAAGCATATCTTTTATTATCGGTGGTCCCTTGGAACATTCCAGATGTACTTTACGGTACTGTGTTGCATTGTGTTGATATGAGAATAGACTAAACGAAAAAATGAAACTACTTGATTAAAATATTAATTAGCTAATGTTGTGGGGTCATACGGGCTATAGCGACATACACGGTAAGAATCAATCTACTTTTGCCGTGGTCTCTATGAACCTAGACTTGGTTCAAGTCGGGTCTCGTGCTAATCGAGTCAGTAATCTATGAGTGTTGTAACGCGCGCCCTCTAGTGTCTTTTAATTGCCAATCCAGTGGCGAGTGAGGGCGCACAACAAAGCGGTGAAATAAAGCTGCGATTCTGAGTTAAATTGCATGCAGTGGATTAATCAGACGACGAAGGAGTCGACGAAAGTTCGACTTGGGTCAAGTCTACTATGAACCATGCAGAGAACCAGCGCACGTGAAACAGTGCTAGTCTAAGTAATGCAAAATTGTGGCTCAGAAACCTGCGTTTGCTTATAACATTTTAACATAAAACAGCGAAGCAATGGGTGAATAATTGCCATATTTCTTTTCCTTTATGTTGTTAAGTAATCTTCATTAATGTGACTGAAATGTGGCTTCGATTTTAACATTAGGGAGCTTTCGATTCGGGACGGTGGGGCGTACAGGACGGAAAGTAACCGAACGCGGCGGTCCGTGCACACACGCTCCTGACCTGATTTGTAAGCTGTTTCGATTTCCGTGGACGGAGACGCGAGACGAGTGGTGGCGTGATCACGTGACATACGCGTGTTTTTGAAACGGATAAATCTGTCTCTCCCAGCTCCGCTTGCAGTTGCAGTTGCAGAGACAGATTTATTGGTTTACATTTTTTTTGTAACATTTATTAAATTAATTAACCTTGAACCTCCTCAACTAAAATAAATAACAGCCTGCTTTGATTGGCAATCATGTGATTTTAATGAATCATGGCAATTGAATGAACTCATCTCAAGACTTAAGTGATTAAAATTAAAACAAAATAAACTGAACATGCAAGCACAGTGTTATGGTGTTCCATATGTGCCACCCTTTGGAAAACATAATTCCGTCGCATTTTTTTTTTTTTGCGTCGCATTTTTTTTTTTTTTTTTTGCGTTGCATTTTTTTTTTTTCCGCCGCTTTTTTTTTTTGCGTCGTATTTTTTTTTTTAAGGCGGATCTTTTTTTTTCAGGCGCATTTTTTTCCGTCGCATTTTTTTAGGCGCATTTTTTCAGGCGCATTTTTTTCTGAATCGGTCACGTGACCGTCACATGATGTCCATGTGATGATTTTTGCTCCGCCATTGCAGTTGGCGTGTGAACAATTCTATTCTTCCCCTTCAGGGTTGCGGCCATTGCTGTATTACAATTCGTTACAACTGTTTTAGACCATGTAGTGTTAAAACGCGCGCATCTAACATTTTTTTTCAAGTGTTAAAACATACTGCTTTTCTATAATTAATGCATGTCTAAATTCATATGGTGCGTGAGACGCGCGCGTATACTAAGTGAGGCCAACGCAAAAACCAAAGGAAACACAATTTATATTCAAAAATAATGTCCACACCCGTCATCTGTGGCACCGCTGTTGCGAAAAAATATAACCATTCCTTTCTAGGGGGTAATGATAACTGATTGATTGGCTAGCGGGTTTCTGTCGCGCTAGCACTGTAATACACGCTTCCGTTGCTCGGTTCGTTTCTCAACTGTTCTTCTCCATTCCTGGAAGACCTTTAGAGTCATGTTTTAGTGTATTTGGTAGCCTTAATAGCCCAACGAAGCCGGTGTGTCCCTTTAAGTTAGCAGGGTTAAGACTTAAGTGCAAACTTAAGTACTCCACTAAGTTAAAGGGGCACACCGGCTTCGTTGGGCTATTTAGGCTACAAAATACACTAAAACATGACTCTAAAGGTCTTCCAGGAATGGAGAAGAACAGGGTAGTCAAATTATGGATACAAGTTGTAAATAATACAAAAAAATCGAACGTAAGATTTTATTTCAGAGAGTCCGAGCAACGGAAGCTTGTATTACAGTGCACAGCGTGGGGACTCGCTACACGCAACACAGGGGCAGTCGTGTAGCTGGCTAGCAGAGTATATCGGCGGTGCTAGCGCGACAGAAACCCGCTAGCCAAGAGATAGCTGTACCTGGAAGCTCATGAACTTCTGGGAGGGGTAGGGAGCCAGACCACCAACTATACGTTGTTGTTACTGCGGGTTTGCTAGTCGGCACACCTCGCTGATCGAATCCGTTGTTTCAAACATACGTCATCGATGGTTACTATGATGACTCGGACGCAATCAATCAGTTATCATTACCCCTAGAATGGAATGGTTATATTTTTTCGCAACAGCGGTGCCACAGATGACGGGTGTGACATTAATTTCGAATATAAATTGTGTTTTCTTTGTTTTGTTTGCGTTGGCCTCACTTAGTATACGCGCGCGTCCCACGCACAATGTGAATTTAGACATGCATTAATTATAGAAAAGCAGTATGTTTTAACACTTGAAAAAAATGTTCGACGCGCGCGTTTTAACACTTCATGGTCAAAAACAGTTGTGACGAATTGTAATACAGCAATGGCCGCAACCCTGAAGGAGAAGAATAGAATTGTTCACACGCCAACTGCAATAGCGGAGCAAAAAAATCATTACATGGACATCATGTGGCGGTCACGTGACCGATTCAGAAAAAAAAACGCGCCTGAAAAAATGCGCCTAAAAAAATGCGCCTGAAAAAATGCGCCTGAAAAAAATGCGCCTGAAAAAAATGCGCCTGAAAAAAATGCGCCTGAAAAAATGCGACGGAAAAAAATGCGACGGAAAAAGATGCGACGCAAAAAAAATGCGACGCAAAAAAAAAAATGCGACGCAAAAAAATGCGACGCAAAAAAATGCGACGCAAAAAAATGCGACGCAAAAAAATGCGACGCAAAAAAATGCGACGCAAAAAAGAATGCGACGGAATTATTTTTTCCAAAGGAGTGGCACATATGGAACACCATACAGTGTGCATCACAACAGTCTCCGATCATGTCCGGATCTGAATCTGAATTGAAGTTTCAAAGCATTCTTCCAAAACATCACACCAAATTCTAAAGACCAGAATTTCTGTACTTCAGCCTCACAAAATTGAGTTCGTACACTTGAAAAGGATTTTATAGGCCTAGTTTTATAGTGGGTTGCTTAATTAAACGCCAGTAACTCACCGAGTAGGCATTATATCCCATTCTGGTCCTTGCTCTATGATTCCATCATGTCATTTTCACGTAGTGAAAGTCACTGTGTGTGTAGTGTGTGCGCACGTGCACACGCGCTGTAAGTATGGGCCTACAAAACAACCATAACAACGTGTACAAATTGACAACACTCGGTCGCTTTCAGACCGGTGTCGCATGCAATTATGTCCTCTATGCAATACAATCTGGCGAAAATTATTGCATATGCAATAATGTCCGCCGGACGGTTTTGCATATGCAATCGTGTCCGCCCGAACGCTGCTGCATAATGCAATTGTGTCCGCCCGGACACATTTGCATATGCAATCGTGTCCGCCAGAACTCTGCTGAATAATGAAATTGTGCCCGCCCGGACACATTTGCATATGCAATCGTGTCCGCCCCGTGCAAACCGTCCTTGCAGTAAATTAAACGCCCTCTATTGGTCAACGGAACACGAAGTACGTTCGCCATTTTTTTAACAAGCTAAGCGCATGTCTGAACGACATGAATGATGTTGTGGACGGTTTGTAGTTCTGTCTTCTACTGTTGTGCTTCTACTTTATTGGTGACAACAATACGTAGTGTAGTCAAGTAATATTCAACAACTGTGTATGATTCCTTGGCTATAGGAAGGCCATTAGAAAAGGAGATCTTTGAATGAAAACTTGCATGGAAAAACAACTCGTGAACGTGTGTCAGCCAGACCCCAACAACAAATCGCGCCCTCACACGAGGTTAACCCCCGTCGTAGCCTATGGGAAAATATTCGGCCGTTGGGTATTCGCTGCAATCATAAAATACGTGAATATTCATGCTGCACGTGCATACGTACGTTCAGTGCATGCACGCTCGCTTACGCCCATACATGTACATGTACATGTCCGCCGGACGGTTTTGCATAGCCCCGGACACGATTGCATATGCAAAAGTGTCCGGAGCGGACAGTATTGCATGGCGGGCACAATTGCATCTGACACCGGACGTTATTTCACCCCGATACCGTTCTCAAACTCTGCAGGACGGAGACATGTTCGGTTTCGCGCATGCGCCGATCGATTTTTCCGCTCCTTACCGTCCCGAATCGAAAGCTCCTGTCCCGAATCGAAAGCTCCTATTATCTTTATCACACTGTTTTTATTAATTGTAAGGGGGATGATAAGGGGAACGCTACTGTTACCATGCCCATGGCAATCGTTTATTAATTTTAATTAACTTGAAACCCGCATTGTTGATCAATTATAAAAAATACGGACTTTATTTTCAAGAAGGGGTCTGAAGTATCACGTGACTATCTAAAATGTATCATGTGAAATTCGAAATAGCTGTCAAAGCTAGCAGAGGCCAGATTTGTTGGTTACTGTTTGTGAATATAATGACAATTATATCAAAGTCATCATTTTGAACTCATTAGTTTCATCCTCTTTTATAGGCCAAGTATGGACTAACGGGTCACGTGGTCATCGTAGTGCCTGTTGGGGATTCAATTTACACGATGAAGATCAATATGAACACTTTTAAGTGTTCATTATTTACAGAAGCTGCGGACAGCAGACAACTGGACTAGAGGGGTATGGGTTCTGAGTGTTTGCCACAATGCCTTCATAGCACTCATCTACGTTCCCTGTATAAGGACCACACCCGTCATTGAACAGTTGAGCGTCGCGGTTGGGCTCTGAATAATAAAGCCAGAGTTTCACGCAGTTGTCGGGTTGGTGAAGACGTTGACGGTATCCTTGCAAGTAGGCTTCGTTCAACTCATCAAGGGTACACAGGTGAGCTTCCAGAGCAGAGCACGCACTCGCCATCCCATCACGGTCTTCCTTAGCGTATACACCTCTTGTGTGATGATCGGGTCTCGAGGGCTCACTAGCCCGGGGCAGCACATGGCAGGAGAACTCTCATCACTCCGAAATCGGCAGCAGAAAACATGACCCGAGAGAGGTGGCTTCGGCGTGTTTGTCACAATGCTCTTATAGCAGTCTCGACCTGAGTATGTACCACAACCATCGTTGAAAAGTTGAACGTCGTGGTTGGGTATCGAGAAATAAAGCCATTGCCTGGATGGTTGTCGATAGCCTCTCAAGAATGCCTCCTTCAACTCATCCAGTGTACAGAGGTGAGCGTCTAAGTCAGAGCAAGCCTCTGACTGCCCATCACAGTCAATAAGATTGTAGCTCTCACTCGTAATGATTGGATGTGTATCGAACTCTAGCGAGAGATAGGTCAGTCCAGTCGTGTTCACTAGGATCTTTTTATCAGGTACAGAGTACCAGAAGCTTGTAGCAATAGGTACATGTATGTCTCGGTAGTAGCCAGCCTCGTAGGCTTGATGTATCTCCCATGGTTAACACAGGTGCTGGTCGGCTTTTTGACACTCAGACGAAGCAGAGTTGTGCGAATCTGTACGACGGGGTGTAGCTGTTGAAGACATCGTGAAAAATGTTACCGTTGTCAAAAACCGCATCAAGTGAGGACAAAGTTAGGTTTATTGGAAACTACACAAAAGACATACCGGTACATACCTCGTATATGGGTTCGGATTAGCTTGAGCTGTTTCATAAATCTCGGCTGCAAATAAAAGGAAATAAGACGGAATTTAGATCAGTTGGGATAAACACAATCGGATATCTTGTTGGTCAATTCGTAATCCAACCAAATCGTACTCCAAAAAACAACTCGTAGTCCACCCAGCTCGTACTACGAACCACTGGTGCTCGAATGTTTTGCACGTAATGTAAAGTTCTCGATGTACAGAAATACACGGATACAGAAACGGATACGGATACTTCAGCAACTTGTGTGTTCACGTGACGCGTGAACGCGGCTTCCGTGTTTTGCATGCACGTTAAAGGCCCTGTCACACCATGGCGTATCGCCTGAACGTATGCCAACTTACGCGAAATATCGAAAATACGTTGGTGTACGCTAATATAAGTTAGGGTGTTGGGGATACGTCGTTTACGCTAAGAGCACGCTGTGATACGCTGTGAAGATTTGGAACACGTCGAGCCTGCGAAAAATTAATGAGCTTGTTCAAAATTTCTCGGCGTACTCAACGTGTGCTTGATAGGTTCTGCATAAGTTCCCGGTAAGTTCGTGGTACGTTAGACATACGTTGACATACGCTGATATACGTTAGAGGTACGTTTACTCGTAAGTTGGTATACCTTGATGTACGTCGGCTGGAGGTGACCCATGAGGAGGAGTGGGAGAGCGAGGACTGCCATTATTGGAGGCAGGAGCATCAGCACCACCACACCCATCAGGTGAGGAGTGTTTTGGGAGGCATGTTTACTGCTCGATGCAGCGGCATAGGTCACGTGTTCGTTGTACGCTGAGGATACGCTGAGGATATATCGTCAAACACGGTAGAGATACGCTACAAATACGTTAAGCATACGTTGGTCATACGCTCACATACGCTGTGATACGCTGTCATAAGTTTGTTATAAGTTAGTGATACGCTATCAATACGTTAGTCATACGCTATGTCATACGTTTAATACGGGCTATGGATACGTCCATTCCAACACCGATGTCGACTTTTCCTATGCAATTCGCTGGGAAGTTGGACGTTCTTGACTCTGGCAATTTTCGAGCTTTTTTTGTATACGTCGGCATACGTTCAGGCGATACGCCATGGTGTAACAGGGCCTTAACAACGGATAAGGAGTTCATGCACGTAGGTTAAAAACAGATACGCCTACCGTTCTTGCTGATTTTAGTTGTATTTTTGCCCTAGATTAAAAACACCTCTCCCCGGTATTGCTTTTAATAGTGTCATTCAGGATATAGAAATGTGTTAGTCATTTGTATGGCAAGAAAATTAGCAAAATGCGGTGTAAACAGTGTCTTTATTTCGCCATGCTTGCTGGAATTTTTCTTTTCACATGGGATTCTGACGCGCATCCAACGTGTAAACGGATTTGCGGTTATCTTATCTATATCCGTATCTGCACGCTTGCGAAACCTGTCTTTAGCCCTACAGGAACGGCTAGCCATGACAACGCAATGCTTGTCTTTAGATGTTAAATTTGCATCGGGGATAAAGAATATTGTTATTTGGTTTTTACCTGTACACCGATGTGTACCTATATGTAAACCTATGAAGTATAATTCTCTTAATGAAACCAATCAATGTTTAATACCTCCAAATATACATAAATAGCTTGAATAAACAAACATTGGATAATAAAAATAAAATAACAACAACTGCAAATAACAACAACAACAATGAGCATCAGATATGACTTTCGTTAGCCTTTTTTGTACTTAAAAATAAAATGACGCACAGATGGTATATATCGTGTTAGATTAGGCTATATGGAGGTATTATAGACTCTGTTATATAGTCCTAAAAATAGACTATCGTGATCAAAATTCACCGCGGTACTGAAATTGTTCAAAAGCGATGATGGGCTAGTTTCAGTCTGTATGCGACAATATTCTTTCCTCGTTTACGTGTGGTCACATCACAAAACAACATGAAGTTCCAGCATTTCTACTAATCATGATGATCTAGTTCGTGTTTACTCAACCGCTCCACGGTCTTTTGTTCGATCCGAGCACTGAGAGCATGTTCGAACACGATCAAAACAGCAGACGACAACAAAACTACCGTACATTCTTGACCACGTGAGTGATGACTGATAGTTGTTTGGGTCGAAAAATAAAAGTTAATTTCTTCAAGAAAATCGTAGCTGATCTTAACAAAAATACATTAATAATGCACTAAACAATGTATTATCCAGCATAAATATATAACCGTTGTAATAGTATAACTCAATGATCGTTTTGTAACAACATCGTATGTCGTCAATATACATTTTATCATAACCGCCCCAAGAATGGTTTCGCATATTATAAGTAAGTCTTACACTTTGGTCTTCTCGGTTACTGTCTGCGTTGGTAAGAGGGTGGTGTCTCATTGACACCACAAGAGAGGCACCCCACATGCAACGACCCACATAATCCACATGATCCACATGATCCACCTGCTCCCCCTTACCTTAATTCTTTTAATTTGAGCGAATTTTTTTATAATCTTTCTTTATTAGTATAATTGTTTTCAGATTACTGAAAAAAACGCATATTAAACAGAATTAATTGGGACAAGTATTACCTTGAACTGCATGGATTCTAATTTTCCTGAATAAACGGCTGGTCGGCCCCGGAGATCGCGGATAGAAATTCCAGTTGAGCAGATTTGTTTTATAATCTTTCTTTGTTAGTATAATTGTTTTCAGAATTTTGAAAAAAAACATATATCACTGCGCATACTTGAAAGGGATAGAATAAGATTAATTCAGCAAATCAAAAGAATTTATCGAGGAGACAGAAATGTGTACCACCGGAATCCGCAGATGGAAATTCTGGCCAATACGCGGCTAGCTTCAGTCTGGCCGTAGGTTGCTATAAAAGCCCAATTGAATAGTCTTAGTTCCACGGATGGCTGGGTTGCAACTTAGGCACAGACCGTGAATATTTACGTAAATATTCACGTCAATATTGCGATTAGATTTTCGTCGCAAATATTTCACGTCAATATTCACGTCAATATTTGCGATTGGGTACACAAATCGCAAATATTTACGTCAATATTCACGTCAATATTTGCGATTGGATGCACAAATCGCAAATATTTGCGTAAATATTCACGTACATATTTGCGGTGGGGCACAAATCGTGAATATTCACGTCAATATTTGTGATCCGAACAAATCGTGAATATTCACGTAAATATTTACGTGAATATTTTCGGGTGGGAGCAAAAACCGTGAATATTTGCGTAAATATTCACGTAAATATATATGTTTGATGTCCCTTAGGGTACCATATGTAAGTCCCCGGTACACACGGGAAGCTATTCGAACGCACCCATACTACTTTCACGCCACATGTTTTTAAGGTTGCCCTTATGATGATCGAGCTTT